>JAGSMP010001741.1:0-42143 GCA_029286625.1 Parnassius orleans | reverse complement strand
AGCTATATTGTGTTGTAGAACGAATGGGTCGGCTCGACCGGGGAAGGTCCACGCTCTCACAAGATACCAGCGTAAAATAGCAGCTCAGTGCTGCTGTGTTTCGTATGGTGAGTGTAGAGAACCGGAGTTCCTTTTTACTGGAAAAGAGGCAAAGATGCGTTGTCAGCCGTGAGGACTAAGATAGAGTCCTCACGGCTGACAACGCATCTGCATTTAAATTTGCAAACGAAGATAGATGTAGATGTCTATGGGCCACAGCAACCACTTACCATCAGGTGGACTGTGTGCTCGTTTTTCACCCTTATTCTATTAAAAAAAAACTATATCATGGTTATTCCCTACTATGTAAGGTAAGTCATTAATATATACAAGAAACAGAAAGTTGAGCCCTGAGGCAAAACTCCATTATATTTATACATACGTACTCGCTACGTCGCATACGTCAAGCTAATATATAAAACATGTAAAAAGAATTCACTGGCAATAAATCTTATGAGTGGGTCATCCAAGTACGTTTTCATGTTTAATTTAAAGTTTAAGCCTAGATAGTTAAATATAATAGAACCTATTTGTAACGTTTTCCTTTAACTGTGTCAATTTTGGACAATAAAACGTTTGTTCTATTCTTTTGTGGCGTTTGTGTTTTTTTTTCGTTCTATAGAACACCGCTACAAAAATGGCTCCCAACGTTCGGCTTGAACTTTTATGAAAATACACAGTGTTTCTTACTTCGATAACTCGTAAAATGCTCCAAGGACATTTTTACACCTAAACGTAAAGAATACGCTGTATTTTGGCATCTTTAATCCGCGAGTGCGATTTCCGTTTGTTTAGATGAAAATCCTGGACATTTACGTGGTACTGTGGTTTTAGTGTTTGTTCTTTATAATTTAGAATCTACCTTTATTAAGAAGAAAGTGAATAAAATTATAACAAACTTCTAGGCATGTAATATGTACCTACTCTAACTTGTATTCTTAGCATATTATTCTAAGCTTGTATTACATTATTTCTTGCAAGTTCCTTAACTGATCTATTTACCTTTGTTATTTCATATACATATACAGGTATCTAATAAGTTATTTTTTTTTAAATTATAATCTCAGGTTATTCATTATAGAAATTGTAAGGGTTGGGTTTAGAATCAAGTCGCCTGAATTTGAGTCTGTCACTGTGGGGGTCAAGGGGCTTATCTGAAGTGCCCCATGCAATTTTTCTGGAGCTGCGTCGAAATATTTAATATAATTTTCTAAAATGTTCATAAATCACTAATTAATACCTGAAACGGAACTTTTGATTTTGACATTGACAGTAATCAGTAACAGATATGTACTCCACCAAAGAGAATATAATCACAACGTTTTACTCGACTTCGCGACTCGCGTCATAAGCGTCATGCCGTTGCTTCCGAGTTTACGTGAATGTGCTCCTTATTGTTATTATCTGCCTCCTGTTTTTCGACGACTTCGCTACCCCTCTGGAGATCGATTGCTTGTTATTTTACGACATTTTTGGAAATGGTGGAAGTAATAAAATATGTTTACTTATTAAAGTAATTATAAAAGTTAACATTTTGGTGTTTTATTTGGTGCAAGAGCAAGCGAAGCGACCTTGGGACTTGGGACACCCCGACTCGGAGAAGGTTAGGTTAGAAGGGGATGGCGGGGTCGAGTGAGCGAGCGAAGCGAGCGAACAGACCCCTCCATCCCATCCATCCCCAAACAATTCAATGTTATCAATATAAATGTTTACATATTATTAATTTTAATTTAATAAACAGAAACCTACTTATAATAATATTAATTACATTGGTTGTGTACAAATTAGTACTTAATTACTGTTAATGATAATATGACTGCTCATAATGCTTCTGTTTTTACTACTCGTATGATGATACTTATAATATGTTGAGTTTTTTTTGTTTAAAGTTGATGCTTAAATGTCAAAATAATTTAGTGAGTATATTGTTACAAGGATAATAACTTAAAACAAGAGTTTTCTTTTAATGTTATTACTACAATATTGTGGTGACTATTAAGAAAAGAATTTCTTCATTTTAATTTGAATGATACTGATACTGATACGGATGTAAGTATTAGGCAAATAATTAAATTTGTCTTCCACTTTAAAATAAAACAATATTATCATTTCAATATTATTATTTATGAAATAGTTACTTTAAAAGTAAACTTAATAAATTGCTGAAATGGTTGAGTAGTGATGTGATGATCATTGATTAATTTAATTAAAAATTATTGTATTAAATTAATACTTACTTGTTGTAACTAAAATTAATTTTATGTGTATTGTTGGTCAATAAATAATTACTAGTTGTTAAGCTATACATATATAAAGAAATGGTTCTAACTAGATCTTGTACTATTAGTTCTGATCAGAACTCGATTATTGCTTCAACAGCTTCTGCTGCTGTCCAGAATGATGGTAGCACAGATTTTGATGAACCAGCCGGTGTTTCCTCAGGTGTGTGATGCAATACCACAGGCGTCCCTAGGCAGTTCCACACAAATGGATGACGCTAGTATGACATCAACTAATCAACCAGTGTCAACCCATTATCAGTCAGATACAGTATCTATGCAACCTAATATCACTCCTGGACCAACATCAGTTATCATGACAGATTATCAACTTTCTCAAATTCTATCAATGGTTCACCCATCATACAACATGAATAGCAATAGTAATTTTGCTAGCTGTACAGCTAGATATGATGGTTCTAAGGATGCATATTAATTTACTACACACTGCGTACTTATTTATTATAATTTATATTAGTATTTTATATTATCAAGTCGCACGTTGAAGGGCGCTCGTAGAACCGGTTCCCCGGTCGGTCGACCGGCCGCCGTGCATAGTTCATCAGAGTACTTGCCAGTTCAACAAGACCTTATACGCGTAAGCGCATGTCGCTCTTAGCTCCGCCGCTCAATTGTTAACGTACAATTTTGATCCGTAAATATAAGTAGTGTAAGACTGTTATTCCATAAGTTAATTTTTAACTGAACTATCAATATTATAATTTCGTTACTAATTTGCTATCGTTCTGTTCTCCTTCTAATCTAAATAATGTGTGTGTATATTGTAATAAACTGAGTTATTCGTGAAATTGTGAACATTATTTAATTTACCTGGTTGTTACATAAACATTACACATACAATACCTTACTGGTGACCCCAAGGAACACTTAAAATGAGTGATAGTAGTGATTCAGTAAAACCGCGGGATCAACGGAAAAGGCAGATAAAGTGACCATGCGGCGTGCTCAACGCGTGCGCGTCCCTACAGAAAGCGAACGCGACAAAATGCGGACGCACGTATTAACATTAAAGTGCTCCATTTTCTCCAGATGACCCGGAGATCTGGTTTGCACTACTCGAAAGCCAATTTGAGAACGCTAATATAAGTGATGACGCTACAAAATTTACAAATGTAGTAATAAATTTAGATGTTATATATGCTAAAGCGGTGAAAGATATCATCATAAATCCTCCGGCGTAACCGTTACAACAAAATAAAGACGGAGCTAATCAGGCGTCTATCCGCGTCTCACGAGAAGAAGGTTAAACAGTTACTTACGCACGAAGAGCTCGGGGATCGGAAATCACAGTTTCTTCGGCATCTGATGGACCTAGCAGGACCTTCCGTGCCGGAAGAATTTATTAGAACGATATGGAGTAATCGTCTCCACACAATATTCAGACGGTACTGGCATCCCAACCGACCCACCCTGGAGTAATTAGCTGACCTTGCAGACCGCATACAGGAAATCACATCACCCTGTAACGTAGCGGTCGCGTCTTCTAGTGCTGCAGTGACTCAACCTGCCAGTGAAATCGCTGAGCTGAAGAAGATGGTGGAGCGTCTCGCGCTAAAGCTAGATGAGCACACGCGCTCAAACCGAAGGTGCAGCAACCGATCCAGACCACAACGACGTCGATCGACCTCACGTCAGCGTACACGGTCTAACTCTAACTATCGGAAGTATCCATTATGCTGGTACCACTCAAAGCATGGTGCAAATGCTCGGTGGTGTGTTAAGCCTTGTGATTATCAGCCGGCGGGAAACTACGCGGGCAATCGCTAATGGCGACGGACGACTGCCCAGCCTCGATGAGTCGCCTTTTCGTCAAGGACCACGTGACGAAGACAGAGTTTCTGGTGGACACCGGCAGCGACCTGTGTTTTCCCCACAACGCACTTGAGCGACGACAGAAAGCGAACTACCAGCTTTCAGCAGCGAATGGAAGTATAATTAACACATATGGTTATATTAATCTTAAACTTAATTTAGGTTTACGTAGAGATTTTCCATGGCAGTTTATAGTAGCTGATGTCACAAAAGCTATCATAGGTGTTGATTTTCTTCACATTATAATCTTGTTGTAGATGTCGCAACAAACGCCTTATAGATAGTACTACTTTTGTCTGTAAATTCAATTACTAATGTTATGTATGCTTATTCTGTCAAGGTGCTGACTGGCGAATCCAAGTACCACGATCCTAAAGAAATATCCGGAAATCACAAGACCTTCAGGTACACCGCTCACGCCAACACACCACACTAAGCACCACATCCGCACCCCACCAGACCACCTAGCTCTTGTTCACCTCGTAGGCTGGCACCCGATAAGTTGCTGATTGCCAAACGAGAGTTTGACATCATGTTAAGCAATGGCACAGCACGCCCATCGGAAAGTCCGTGGTCGTCACCCTTCATATGGTGCCTAAAAGGATAACGGTGGCGTCCATGCGGTGACTACCGACGACTTAACGCACGGACCATACCGGACAGGTATCCCATTCGTCATATCCATGACTTTGCCCACGCTATTTCTGGTTGCAAGATCTTTTCAACTATTGACCTTGTAAAAGCCTACAATCAGATTCCCATTTTTGAGGAGGACATTGCAAAACAGCCATTACTACACCTTTGGCCTGTATGAGTTCCCATTCATGGATTCGGTTTGCGCAACTCTGGGCAAACTTTTCAAAGGTTTGTGGATGAGATGACCAGAGGCCTCGATTTCTGCTACTGTTTTCTCGATGATTTCCTTGTCTTTTCGAAAACAGAAGCAGAACATCGAGACCACCTTCACCAGCTGTTTAACCGAATGAAGGAATACGGTATCCTCATAAACTCGGCAAAATGTGTCTTCAGAGCTATGAGGTGTCATTTTTAGGACACCATATCTCAGAAGCCGGTTCTAAGCCTTTGAACACAAAAGTCGAGGCCATACAAAATTTTCCACCTCCGAAAACCATACGCCAGCTAAGGAGATTCCTGGGCATGGTTAATTTTTACCGGCGCTTTCTACCAAATGCAGCTAGGATTCAGCTGCCGCTTAATGCTTTGCTTTCCGGTTTGGTAAAGGCGTCTCAACCAATCGATCTCACCGGGGAAGCATTAGCTTCCTTCAATGAGTAAGAACAGTTTTCCCAAGCTGCACTACTCGCACACCCTGACTGCAACGCCAAACTTGCTCTGGTAACAGATGCATCAGATTGGCTATGTGCAGTTTTGCAGCAGTTTAAGGATGGCTTTTGGCAACCTCTTGCTTTTTTTCGCGCAAGCTTAGTCCTTCCCAAATGAAGTATTCACCATACGATCGTGAGCTTTTGGCGATATATGATAGCATAAAATACTTTCGGCACATGCTAGGCCAGGCACTTTGTAGCATATACTGACCATAAGCCGCTCAGTTACGCTTTTCATGATAGGAAAGTCAACTGTTCGCCTCGTCAGTACCGCTACCTCGATTACATCTCGCAGTTCACGACCGACATCCGCCACATTTCGGGCAAGGATAATGTCGTGGCTGACACCTGTCTCGAATCGAGGAACTACAGATGCCAATCGATCTAGAACTACTTGCAAAATCCCAAGCCCCTGATGCCGAGCTAACCGATATCTTGAGCAGTGAATCATCACTTTCACTGCGTATTGAACAGTTTGAGCCCGAACAGTAGCTCGAAACTATATTGTGACGTGAGCACACCGTCACCTAGACCATTTGTGACAAAGCCCTTCCGTAAACAACTCTTCGATAGTCTTCATAATCTCTGCCACCCAGGCGTCAGCGCCTCAACTAAACTTGTGCAGAGCGATCTGTTGGCCTGGGATGCGTAAAGACTGTCGAGAGTGGTCACGAAACTGTCTGGCGTGTCAACGTGCAAAGGTGCATCGCCACGTGTCATCTCCCTTCGGCACGTTCGATCTACCCAAGGCACGTTTTTCTTTTATCCATGTGGACATAATAGGCCCTCTGCCCACATCACAGGGAAATCGATACTGCCTCACCATCGTGGACCGTTTCACACGCTGGCCCGAAGTCTCACCAATGGTCGATATGACAGCTGAGACCGTTGGAAAGGCTCTGATATCGTGGATATCCAGATTTGGATGTCCAACAGATATCGTAACTGATCGCGGCCGACAGTTTGAATCCACCCTTTTTCATTATCTAGGAAAAATGATTGGATTCAAACATCGAAAAACTACCGCGTATCACCCAGCGTGTAACGGTATGGTGGAACAGTTTCACCGGCAGCTTAATGCAGCAACATGCCACGCCGATAGCAACTGGGTAGACACATTGCCTTTAGTACTGTTGGGTATTAGGTCCTCTTATAAGGAAGAGCTTCAAGCTTCGTCGGCAGAGTTGGTATACGGAGCCCTTACGTCTCCCAGGGCAATTTTTCCAACCAGTTGCTCTGGATTATATCGATGTATCAGATTTTACCACTCGCCTTCGACAGCTCACCAGAAGCTATCACCGACACCCGCAACACGTCACAGTAAAACAACATCTTTATACATAAAGATTTAAAAGCTTCAACACACGTATTTTTACGAGACGATGCCTTGAGAGGTGCATTCCAACCTCCATATTCTGGCCCTTACGAAGTGCTCGAACACGGGGATAAAACATTTAAAATATGGGTTAAAGGAAAGCTGTAACAGTATCGATAGACCGTCTTAAACCAGCCTATATACTGACAGACCCTCACCTAATTCCATCCCTACTTTTATCCTCAACCTCCCTAAAGGGACAACTATCCCTAAACCGTCAGAATTAACCGATCCGGCACCAACACCTGTCAAGGAAAACGTAAAACGTACGCGCTTCGGGCGCGTTACATGTCTGATTTTTATCGCCTGTAGTGACGGTCTCGGGGAGTGATGTGGCGTATCTATTTATTTACTCACATTTTAAATATCTATTTACATATATCAATAACTCATTATAGTTACGTTTATCATACACAATTTATAGTATTTATATATATATATATATATATATATATATATATATATATATATATATATATATATATATATATATATATATATATATACAGGTATTTTGAAACGCTCCCGAAAACGAAGACAGACGACAGTACTAACTATATCTTAGATGATGGGTGAAATATAAAATCGATCCTGATAAAAAAAAATCATCTTTCACAACGTTTTATTAGCTTCATTCACGCTCCATCGTGTTGATATAGTTAAATAAAACATTAATTTCATTAAAAGAATCATGAAAATACTTAAATATTAAACCAGCAGTGGAATTTAAAATAAATAAATCATAAAATCAGCTGACTAGGGTCAATATCCGCGTCGAAGCCAAACTCTTTATCTAGCTCCGTACAGGTCCGTCACGACGCTGAGCGACAGTGGAGGGTGTGTCTGCGCATGGGTACAGTCGCGTTCTAAAGTACTACATGGTACTAGGCTGTTGTTTTATAATATTATAATAGTAATTACAAATATACAGGGTATTTTTGAAACGTTTTATTAGCTTTA
The DNA here is from genome assembly GCA_029286625.1 of Parnassius orleans. Lineage (NCBI taxonomy): Eukaryota > Metazoa > Arthropoda > Insecta > Lepidoptera > Papilionidae > Parnassius > Parnassius orleans. Next base: position 34,311 of record JAGSMP010001741.1, on the reverse strand, counting down.
TTCACGCTCCATCGTGTTAGTATAAATCATCGTGTTAAATAAAACGTTAATTTCATTAAAATAAAACATGAAAATACTTAAACATAAAAGCAGCAGTGGAATTACTGAATTACAATCAGCTGACTAGGGTCAATGTACGCGCGAACGCCGAATTCGCGCGGCCGTAACAACGATGGTACCACAATACCTAATAATTTACAACACTTGTCTAAATACCTAACTTATCTACTTAACCTACTAATTTGCCACTGTGCTTGTCTCCACGTAGCCACTTTAATTCGAATTCACAGGTTAAATAAACCAAATAACTGGTTCGATTCCCGCTAATGAAAAAATACTTAAATAAAATGTTAACAAGGTTAGAGTCATGCTTTTTATCCATTGTGTAGGTATATTTTTATTCTGATGTATTCAGTTATGTACTATTCAGATCAGTTCAGTACTAAGTTATTTAAAAAAAATAGGTTAAATAAACCAAATAACTGGTTCGATTCCCCATAATGAAAAAAAAATACTTAAATATAATGTTAAAAGGTTAGAGTCATGCTTTTTATCCATTATGTAGGTATGTTTATTATTCTGATGTATTCAGTTATGTCCTTTTCAGATCAGTTCAGTACTAAGTAATTTAAAAAATTAGGTATGAAACGGCTACCGATCCTCCGTGGCCTTATGAGATTCTCCAGGCACATTAATATGTTGCCGTATTCACGAGCACTATAAACGTACGCGTTAGGCATTATTAAAACAAAAAGAAACACAAAACGTAACAACAAGAATAACACGTAATAACAAGTACGTAATACCAAGTAATAACAATAAGAATTTAATAAACAAAACCAATGAACTGTCGCTCCTTTATGCATGTCCAAAGTCAGCGCGGAACTGTCTCAAAAACTAAAATTAATAGTGAATCCCGCCAAAACTGAGCCTACTGCGTCCTAACTAACGTCCTTGCGGTAAACACTTTGAACATTCCACAGACCGTCAAATGTTATGACATTGCCAACTTTTATTTTATAGTTTAGTTTCCATATGATCCCTACGACTAGTCTTTCATATGGAATTTAGAATTATAGTTGTAATTTTTAATACAATTAGACAATCAATTGTACCCTGACGAAACAAGCAGTTCGTTACTACAAAAATGATATTGAAATTAATAAACGTACTTACTTGGGTTTGGTTATCTTTGATTTTGTACAAGAAAATAGAAATAAAATGGTATTGAATAATTTAATAGTTAAAATCAATTGCAATTATGATCGACAGTTAATTAATCTAAAAATAATTATTTTACTTTACTTTTATTGACTTTCCGTTTTAATCCTTCCAATACTTTGATTTGAAAACAGGTACGTCAAAACTATTACAAATTACTTGCAAGTTTTATTGTAATTGCCGCCTCTAATTCTTATGTCGCTTGCAAACAAATCTTAGTAGGTAAATTTGAGAATTCCCCATATGTTGGCGCTGACGCGAGGTGACACACAGTCGGCCGGGTGGCGGCGGCGTGGTAAAGGGGCGCGACGGGGAATGCTCGCCAGTATTGTTGTGCGCGCACGCTATTGGTTCCTCATTCTTGCCGCGCTTTGAAAAAGCGATGTTTCCCAATATACAGTCGCACACACAGCTTTCTATGCGACGCGCGACGATGTTTTAAAAGGAAGAAAAATTATTTATATCTATTGTTTTATGACTGAACTAATGAACGAAAAGGTAAATAGAAGGTGAATGGGGAAAATTGTGCAGTAAAGTTAAATGTATTGAGGAAGAATACCGAAAAATTACCATGTGGTCAACCTGATGACGGAAACATTTATCATTCGCATTGATGATGATGATTCTGATGAAGCAGCATCCAGTAACACCAACACACATCGACATCCGGCTTCCATGTTCCATGTTCTAACGGTATAATGGACGGCGTGTCATAACTTAAGTTTTCTTGTTACAAACTACTTTATTTTACGATTGAAATAAAAATAATGCTCAAGCATACATTATCCATTTTAATTTCAACCTCTTCCAAAGTTCTAAGAAGCTAGTAAAGTAACTATTATGATTCTACAATAAAACCATTAATTACTATTATAATATTATAAAACAACAGCCTAGTACCATGTAGTACTTTAGAACGCGACTGTACCCATGCGCAGACACACCCCTCCACTGTCGCTCAGCGTCGTGACGGGACCTGTACGGAGCTAGATAAAAAGTTTGGCTTCGACGCGGATATTGACCTAGTCAGCTGATTTTATGATTTATTTATTTTAAATTCCACTGCTGGTTTAATATTTAAGTATTTTCATGATTCTTTTAATGAAATTAATGTTTTGTTAACTATATCAACACGATGGAGCGTGAATGAAGCTAATAAAACGTTGTGAAAAGATGAATTTTTTCATCAGCATCGATTTTATATTTCACCCATCATCTAAGATATAGTTAGTACTGTCGTCTGTCTTCGTTTTCAGGAGCGTTTCAAAATACCCTGTATATATACAGGGTATTTTGAAACGTTTTATTAGCTTTATTCACGCTCCATCGTGTTAGTATAAATCATCGTGTTAAATAAAACGTTAATTTCATTAAAATAAAACATGAAAATACTTAAACATAAAAGCAGCAGTGGAATTACTGAATTACAATCAGCTGACTAGGGTCAATGTACGCGCGAACGCCGAATTCGCGGCCCGTAACTAGCGATGGTACCACAATACATAATAATTTACAACACTTGTCTAAATACCTAACTTATCTACTTAACCTACTATTTTGCCACTGTGCTTGTCTCCACGTAGCCACTTTAATTCAAATTCACAGGTTAAATAAACCAAATAACTGGTTCGATTCCCGCTAATGAAAAAATACTTAAATGAAAAGTTAACGTTGTTAGTTATGCGTTTTATTCATCGTGTAGGTATGTTTATTATTCTGATGTATTCAGTTATGTACCTATTCAGATCAGTTCAGTACCAAGTTATTTAAAAAATAGGTATGAAACAGCTTACCGCTCTAAATCCTCCGTGGTCTTATGAGATGCGGCTCAAATTGTGCTCCATTCATTTCGAGGCAGATGTGGGCTCGGTGTTGCGTCTCCTCATGCAGGCGGGGCATTATCGTGTGGTCTTCGACAGTCCGCACGTAGTTTGTCGAAAACATCCACGATCCTTTGGCGCATTTCGTCAGCACTATCACACTCACGATTAAAACCCTTTCTTTCACATACCCCACAGAAAGAAGTCTAACGGGGTCAGTTCTGGTGAGCGAGGTGGCAAGCGTGTGGTCCTAGTCTGCCAATCCAGCGATCATAATAATTGTAAGGCGCTCACGGACGAACCTCACGACATGTGGAGGTGCACCATCATGCTGGAACCATGTACGGCGATATTCATCCAACGATAGTTGTCTAAAATGTCAACCAACTGTTCATTTATAAAGTTTAGGTATCCCTGTCCGTTAAGTCGCTGTGGCAGAAACACTGGTCCCAGTATGCGATCCTTAATAAACCTGCCCATACGTTAACCGACCATCGGGTTTGGTGCCCGGTTTGTCGAACAGCGTAGTTAACCTCTGAATACACGTGTGTATTTCTTCGGTTCCACATGCCGTTTCTGGTAAATGTCGACTCGTCCGTCCAGATAACGTGCTCAATGGAACCAGGCACACGTTGTTGTTGGTCTAATAACCAACGGCAGAACTCGTCGGCGGTCGTGATCGCCGGGAACTGCTTGCACTTTGTGCACTTTGTATGGACGCATTCGGTTACGCTTTAACACTTTGTGAACTGAACAGTATGACACATTTGTTCCATCCCGACGTCTTAACAATTTAGCGATACTTCGTGTACCTAGGTTCGGATACCGGCGAACGACATCTAAATGCGCTCCTCGGGTGAACAGTCATTTGACTTCCACCCCTGCCGCTACTGGAGCAATGGGCCGATTTTCCAACACTCGCTGAAATGCTGCTGTTATCAGACGAGAGTCAGCTGGGTGTCGAGCGGTCGGAATTTCTCTCGGTAAATTCGTAATGCGCGAAGCATTCCATGAGCTTCTCCAAGGCACATTAACATGTTGCCGTATTCACGAGCACTATAAACGTACGCGTTAGGCATTATTAAAACAAAAAGAAAAACAAAACGTAACAACAAGAATAACACGTAATAACAAGTAGGTAATACCAAGTAATAACAATAAGAATTTAATAAAAAAACAATTGAACTGTCAACGCATGCGTGTCCAAAGTCAACGGAACTGTCTCAAAACTAAAATCAATAATTAATCCCGCCAAAACTAAAGCCACACTTTGAACATTCCCACAGACCGTCAAATGTTATGACATACCAACTTTTATTTTATAAGTTTAGTTTCCATATGATCCCTACGACTTCTTTCATATGGAATTTAGAAGTTATAGTTGTAATTTTTTAATACAATTAGACAATCAATTGTACCCTGACGAAACAAGCAGTTCGTTACTACAAAATGATATTGAAATTAATAAACGTACTTACTTGGGTTTGGTTATCTTTGATTTTGTACAAGAAAATAGAAATAAAATGGTATTGAATAATTTAATAGTTAAAATCAATTGAAATTATGATCGACAGGTAATTAATCTAAAAAATAATTATTTTACTTTACTTTTATTGACTTTCCGTTTTAATCCATCCAATACTTTGATTTGAAAAGAGTACGTCAAAACTATTAAAATTACTTGCAAGTTTTATTGTAATTGCCGCCTCTAATTCTTATGTCGCCAAACAAATCTTAGTAGGTAAATTTGGGAATTCCCTATGTTGGCGCTGACGCGAGGTGACACACAGTCGGCCGGGCGGCGGCAGCGCGTGGCCGAAGGGGCGCGACGGGGAATGCTCGCCAGTATTACTGTGCGCGCACGCTATTGGTTCCTCATTCTTCCCGCGCTTTGAAAAGCGATGTTTCCCAATGTACAGTCGCACACACAGCTTTCTTTGCACGACGCGCGACGATGGTTTTAAAAAGGAAGGAAAGAAAAATTATTTATATCTATTGTTTTATGACTGAACTAGTGAACGAAAAGGTAAATAGAAGGTGAATGGGGAATTGTGCAGTGTAAAGTTAAATGTATTGAGGAAGAATACCGAAAAAATTACCATGGTCAACCTGATGACGGAAACATTTATCATTCGCATTGATGATGATGATTCTGATGAGTGATGATGAAGTAGCATCCAGTAACACCAATACCCATCGACATTTGGCTTCCATGTTCCATGTTCAATGGTATAATGGACAGCGTGTCACCCTATAACTTAAGTTTTCTTGTTACAAACTACTTTATTTTACGATAGAATTAAAAAATAATGCTCAAGCAAACATTATCCATTTGAATTTCAACCTCTTCCAAAGTTCTAAGTAGCTAGTAAAGTACCTATATGATTCTACAAAAACCATTAATTACTATTATAATATTATAAAACAACAGCCTAGTACCATGTAGTACTTTAGAACGCGACTGTACCCATGCGCAGACACACCCCCTCCACTATCGCTCAGCGTTCTTTTTACGTGACGTTGAGTTTGGCTTCGACGCGGATATTGACCCTAGTCAGCTGATTTTATGGTTTATTTATTTTAAATTCCATTGCTGCTTTAATGTTTAAGTATTTTCATGTTTTATTTAATGAAATTAACGTTTTATTTAACACGATGATTTATACTAACACGATGGAGCGTGAATAAAGCTAATAAAACGTTGTGAAAAGATGATTTTTTTTCATCAGGATCGATTTTATATTTCACCCATCATCTAAGATATAGTTAGTACTGTCGTCTGTCTTCGTTTTCGGGAGCGTTTCAAAAATACCGTGTATATATATATATATATATATATATATATATATATATATATATATTAATTTACTACACACTGCGTACTTATTTATTATAATTTATATTAGTATTTTATATTATCAAGTCCCGCACGTTGAAGGCGCTCTCAGAACCGGTTCCCGGTCGGTCGACCGGCCGCCGTGCGTTCATCAGAGTACGCCGTTAGCAACAAGACCTTATACGCGTAAGTAGCGCCGCGCTCTTAGCTCCGCCGCTCAATTGTTAACGTACAATTTTGATCCGTAAATATAAGTAGTGTAAGACTGTTATTCCATAAGTTAATTTTATTACTGAACTATCAATATTATAATTTCGTTACTAATTTGCTATCGTTCTGTTCTCCTTTTAATCTAAATAATTGTGTGTGTGTATATTGTAATAAACTGAGTTATTCGTGAAATGTGAACATTATTTAATTTACCTGGTTGTTACATAAACATTACACATACAATACCTTACAGTTGAAAAACATACTTACCGCATAAAATATATAGAGAACTGTTTAGTAAGGAGCAAGGCGATGAAAGCACGGATGTATTTGTTGTAAAGCTAGAGCCCTGCTAGCACAATTACCACCAGGAACGTTAGCTGAGAATCCTGTACAGTTAGACATGGTTTATGGACTGCTTTAGGAGAATACGTGAAAAGGTAGTCAGATCCATCTTTATGACATTTTCAGAGCACTTGAAAAGCACGTGCTGTAGAGGACCTTTTGAAGAAGGATGAATGAGACCACATATGCGTCGCAAATTTCTAATAGATCATTAGCTGTATCTTCACCTACTCTAATAATAATCAGCGACTAAATGCGTCTGTTGCAACAAGTTATAGTGGGAATAATAAATTTAGACCTCACTGTGCATACTAAGAAATATGGTCATGATAAGGAAACATGTCAAAACGCCACAAGTTAAAAATGTCAAAAAAAAGACATAAGTAATAATGAAGCAGATGCTAAAGGTACCAGGCGTGGTACGTCTGAACTGTAATTGTAAGAAAGACAGTGGTTATTCGGTAGTGACAAATTCAGTTTCTTCCAATCAGTGGTTGTTGTACATACAAAACTTACAGAATCTTATGCTCGACCAATGATAAATGTAAGTTTATATATGCTAGTGGATGTGTTATAATAGATACCGGTGCAAAATTGTCAATCGCGAGTGATAGCTTAAGAAATGTATTAGTTAGTAATAATCATAGGTTGATTAACTCTGAACTTGAAATTAAATTAGCTGATGGTTCAGTTTGTAATAGAAATGTAGAAATTGCTACTGTAAATGTTGATATTTGTGGAATTGTTGTCTCACGACTTTCGTTTTATTATCAGGTGCCAAGGATACATTACTTGGCATGAATTTAATTAAAGATTCTGGGAATGGTTATCGATATGAACTTAAATAGATTTTCATTAAGAGATGTAACAGGCATATTTTCCGATAGTTTTCGAAAATGATGGTAAGTCCCTAGCGTGTGCGTCAATAGCTCTTCGTGATAACGAAGGCACAATACTTAACGATTCTGAACGTGAAATGATGTCGTCTATGTTAATAGAAAATAAAGATATGTTCACCCAGGAGAAGCCACAAAATTTGCGGTACATCGTATTAACACGGGAGACAATGCACCTACAGTGCCGCCTTATCGATTGACGCCTGCGAAAAGGAAATAGTACGCGCAGAACTGGATAAGATGCTAGAACAAGAGATTATCGAAGATGCAGAATCTGAGTGGGCTTCACCAGGCGCCCAAGAAAAATGGAGAAACACGATTTTGTGTTGACTATCGGAAATTGAATTCGGTGACCCGCACAGATAAATACCCCCTCCCGCTTATCGATGAATTGGTATCCTCAACAAAGGCCAATTGTATTATGTCCACATTAGATCTGAAAGCAGGTTATTGGCAGGTGGAAGTTGCAGAAGAGGATCGTCATAAAACTGCATTCACCACACCTTTGGAACGTTCCAATTTCGTCGGATGCCTTTCGGCCTTAAAAACTCACCAGCGACGTTCCAGCGCCTGAAGGATCACTTTCGGTTCGGGCTCAGTGATGTTTGCGTGGTAGCCTACCTCAGCGATTTGCTTGTTGTTTCTGATGATGTTGCATCTCATATGGATTTAAGAAAAGTCTTCGACAGACTAGAGTGTTTGGCTGAAAGCCAACCGTGATATGTATGTTTGCTAGGGACAGAGTAACATACCTAGGTCATGATTTCCTCTCAAGGAATCCAAACGGATCCTGAGAAGGTCGCAGCTAGTAAACATGAGATCTCCTTCTAATTTGAAAGAGTTACGTAGTTTCCTTCAAACGTGTAGTTGGTCCGGAAATTAATTTCGCGATTTTCCGAAATAGCTAGACCGTTAATATGTCTTACGAAAAGAACGGAAATTGGATATGGGGTGAAGAACATACTCAGGCGTTTGCTACTCTCAAAGATAAACTCACTTCTGCCCCTATTCTTCGCCAGCCGGATTTTAAAGTTCCATTCGTTATTCGTACCGACGCTAGCGCCTACGCATTGGGTGCTGTGTTAATGCAAGGTGAAGAAGCCAAAGACGAACGCCCGATCGAGTACGCTAGTAGGTTGTTGACTGCAGCTGAGCGCAATTATACCACCACAGAACGTGAGGCTCTAGCGGTGGTCTGGGCTCTTGATAAATTCAGGGGTTATGTGGAAGGTTCGCAGATTCGGATCGCCACTGATCATCAACCACTGCGATGGCTGATGTCTCTTAAAACACCCAGTGGTCGTCTCGCACGATGGGCTATGAAGATCCAAGCGTATAATCTAAATATAGAGTATACACCCGGAAAAAATAATGTGATTGCCGATACCTTAGTCGACCGCCTCATTTCTCTTCGACAGAAAATGCATCTTGTGACTTGTGTCCTGTTTCCATTGATTTGCCACATCGTGATGCTGCTGAGATTCGTGCGCACACTTGGAGGATCCGTACGTCCAAAATATTTTAAAGGACTTTGAAGCGAGGACATGAAGTTTACCCGTTGGACTGACAGGTATTATGTCGCGCAAGATGTATTTATAGAGTGGATCCTGATGGTGAGACTGAAGAATCACAACTTGTGGTCCGGCGATCGCTAAGAGGCGAGCTTATGGAAGAACTTCATGATGCACCGACTGCCGGTCACCTGGGTATAGAACGGACTCTGAGGAAAATCTGAGAAAGTACTTCTTCCCGCAGATGCGTCAGTTCGTTACCCAGTATTTAAAGGCTTGCGATATTTGCCAGTCATTCAAACCTAGTAATTTGAAGCCAGCTGGATTGCTTCAGACTCCGGTTATGCAACAAAGATTCGAGGTCCTTGCAATGGACCTATTCGGACCTCTGCTTAAATCGGAAAATGGTGAGAAATGGATCTTGCTGATTGAAGATGTTGCAAGCCGATGGGTAGAGATATTTTCCATAGTTGAAGCTAATAATAAATAATAATGCTGAAGCTTGCGCCAAAATTTTAATTGAGGACATTTTCTCCGATATGGACTACCCGTCGTATTATCTCTGATAATGGTCCTCAGTTCGTTTCTGCTGTCATGCAAAAGTCTCTTCATACTTGGTATTAGTCAAGCTCTGATTCCAGTTTATCATCGTCAAGCAAATCCTGCAGAGAGGAAAACATGGATATGAAGACCATGCTTGCTATGCTGATTAATAGTAATCAACCAGATTGGCCTAAGAGCTTACCTTCGGTGAGATTCGTATTAAATACAGCGTACAATCAGGGAACAGGACAGACTGCTGTCTACTTAACTTTTAGTAGAGAACTTCGTTCACCGATAGATGTCATCAGCGATATCCGCTCCATATTAGATAATTCTAATTTCGTCCTCAAATTACGCCGTATTTAAAACGGTTTGCGGAAAGTCTTCAGAGATTAAATGGAGACAAGAACGTCAGCAAGATCTTCGCAAAGAAGTTGCTGATCATGGAGAGGAGAAGCTCAACTTACCATGCAGGAGATCTTGTCCTGATCACTAATAATGCCCAGAGTCAATCCTCCAAGGTGTTTTCGAAGAAGTTCGCACCTCGGCGTATAGGACCATTTAAAATCAAACGAGTATTATCTGCTACCACCTATGAGGTAGAAGACAATGAAGGTCGAATTCGTGGTAGATAACACACTAGCTCGATAACACCTTATGGTGGATAATCGCAAGCAATCACTGCGAAAAAGAGGGAGACCCAAGTCACAACCGAGACGGAATAGTGACTTGAGGGAGGATGGCGCGCATATCTATCTCCTCAATCTATTATTACTCGGACTGGTATCCATCGTGTGCCGAATCGATATATTGATAACGTCATATAAAGTACGCTCTAGAGGGCGCTGTAGGTGAAGACAGTAATTGCGGGTTTTAACTCCATAGACTCTGGTCTATGATTATTATTCTGCGCAATTGCTCACTCAAGAAAATAATAAAAATGTCTGAACTTGCAAGAAACCATAGTTTCTCTAATTACTTTAAGCCCAGATAGTTAAATATAATAGAACCTATTTGTAACGTTTTCCTTTAACTGTGTGAATTTTGGACAATAAAACGTTTGTTCTATTCTTTTGTGGCGTTTGTTTTTTTTCATTCTATAGAACACCGCTACAGTATGTAGCAATAATGTGATTAAAAATTACTATATGAAAGCATTGATATATATGTACTACGCACTAGATTTCGCATTCCGAATATTCACTATGTTCAACTGAACTGTACTGCAATCCGTACACCTTACTTTAGTGTCATTCACTGTGGCTTCAATATTCTGCAGTGTGGAGCGGCGATAATAATACGAGATATCAAACTAAAGTTTAAACCTTACGTAAATAACAATTCAGTAGTCAATTAAGTAAAATTTTTGTTGTTCAAGTGAATAAATAGGTAATAACTAGCTGTTACCCGCGGCTTCGCCCGCATGGTCACTGGGAAATGAACTATCCATTGCTTTTTGAATTGAAAGAAAACTGAGTTTTATAGATTTGTCAGAGATGCAGCCATTAAAAGGAAACTGAGCAAAATTGATTCGTCAGCCTATTTAAATGTTTTGAAACGCAGAGTATAGGAAAGCATGAAAATAGCCTGTTTATTCCAAATGGAAATGGGATATTTTTTTAATTAAAGGAAACTGAGCATAATTATCCGTCAGGGATGCAGACTTTTGAAAAGAAACTGAGCTAAATTGATTCGTCAGAGATGCAGTTTTCTGAACTGAAAGGAAACTGAGCCAAATAAAAGATCCGTCAGAGATGCAGCCTTTTGAGTTGAAAGGAAACTGAGCTTAATAGGTCCGTCAGAGGTGCAGCATTTGGAATTGAAAAGAAACTGAGCTAAATAGGAAATTTTGAATTGAAAGGGAAGATCTGTGGGAATTCTGATTAATTGATTGTGGGAATTTTGGAAAAAAAACTAACTAAACACTATTTTAAGACGCTACTGTACACAATGTTATATGTTTTTCCATTCGGGGAAAGAATGTGGAGATTCTGGGCATTTGACACACGCGAACATGCTACATACAGCTGACCATGAGAGAAGCACGGTTTTTCTAAGTTGACCCCCGCTACCTGTAACGTTTGCCCTTGCGCTTTATTAATTGTCATTGCAAAACTGAGCTTAATAGGGAACTGCAACCTTTTGAATTGAAAAGGAAGATCTGTGGAATTATAGGGATCCGTGGTATAATAACATTTTCACCTTTTCCTACGCCTGTCAAAATTGTAGCACCTATTATGTTCCGTCCAAGATGTGTCACACGCAGCCTTGTCCCGTTACATAACCGAGGAGCATCTAAATTTCGCATTAGCATGACTGGGACGCCTAATTTTAATTGAAGCTTATGTGAGGGCACACCTGACAACTCTAGAGAATTTAGAAACTCTACGGGATATGAAGTGCTCTGTTCTGTGTCCATAACTGTGTCTACTGACAAATACTCTGTTATTTCTCCTGCTACTTCGCTTAATATATCTGAATTTATTTTGTTAACGCTCTCATTTTGGTGCAAGAATCGCCCTTTCACATAACCATTTTGTGTTCATGCATGTTGTTCGTTAAATCTGAATAAACGCTCTCAATTAATTCGGAATAACTCTGTACTAAATTACAAAAATCTCTCGTCAATTTAACGCAGCCTCAGCATCCGTTTCCAATCGCCCATCGCCAATTTTAATAGTGTGTCAGCATAATTTCCAGCATTGATATCATTATACAAATGCACTCTCATATTCGTAGTTAAACTGAATTTTGTCACCTTGTTCCATAAAATAGACGACTTGAGGCATGCTTTAATTTCATCTGCAGGTGTGAATGCAGTGTGTTCCTTTGAATGACTGGTAAAGTTTGGCGAAAGTCACCAGCCAGTGAAACCACCATTCCTCCCATTACATCGGTATTGCTGCGCAAATCCTGGAGCGTTCGATTTAGTGCTTCTACAGCTTTTTTATGCGACATTGTACTTTCGTCCCACACTAAAAGTTTGCATTGTCGTAGCATTATACCTCGTGCACTATTTTTGCTAAAGTTGCAGATCGGCGATTCTTCCTGGGCTAGATTTAGAGGGAGTTTTAAAACAGAATGTGCAGTGCGGGCCCCGCTTAGCAGCGTGGCGGCTATATCGGAGAAGCTACAGCCACAGCAATGTTTTTATCTTTCCGTACTTGCGCTAATAATAAATTTAACAAAAATGTCTTTAGTTCCTCCAGGGCATCTAAAAGAAAAGTGCACCATTTCCAGATTCAATTTGTCCTAATACTTTGTCAAAACTCGTTTTGTTCGGGAAGCAAGGGTACAAATTCGGCTACTGGTATATCGTAGTTTGTTTCACGTATAATTTCATCACTTAGTTCATTTTCGGTTGTTCGCTGAGGGCTTATCATTCCAAAGTCGCTTAATTTTTTGCCTACCATTGCCATTACTTTATCTTCAATTTTTCCAAGTGCTTCATTATAAATGTGTTCATTGTATGTCATGTTCGCGTGTGTCTTCTGTAACCTTCGCAAAATATCTTCCGCCATGTACTCTTTATATTTGTCCCACAATTTATGTGCATTAGATAGCCTGCAAGATGATATGAGAGTTGCATAAAGATCCCTAATTTTGGCTGGTGACTGGCACTGCACAGCTTCCTCCATGGTTTCATCCCAGTGATTATCGTTTTCTAAAAGATGCAGAGCTTCACATGCTTCTCTATAAGTTGCGCATTCCTGACCGTTGACAGTTTTAAGGTCTTTATATCCTGTAGGACCCCGAACATGGTGCAGCAGCAATCGTAAACAGAAACATTCAAAATTAGTTACATGGACGGTATACACACGACCAAGTGCATCTGATGACTTTACACCGGGCCAATTTGCAACAGGCGCGCCTTGAATACGGCGTTCCTCCTTCCTAGATGTGCTCCAAGTATAATAGCGGGGACTTCAGAATATAACAACGTTTTGCAAAGGGGTCAGTTTGACAAAGTTGAAAGAAGGCTGTTAGTGTAGTTTTTGGCGGTGATGCAATTCTTTCTTGGAAATTTCTTTCGGTGAAATATACACGCTCTCCATTTTCTAAGTGCACAGCAAGGTGAGTAACTGTTGGGTGCCTTTCGTGTAAAGGAAGCCAAGGAGACGCCACGCTGCCTCGTTACTGCTGACATAACGCCCTGCTTGAAAGGTCTGTACTTCATTAACGGGATTTGCCTCACCTTCACTCCTGAGATTAAATATTGCTTGGTCGCTTCCTTTATTTATGTACTTACAGATATACTTGATTGCGCGGACAGAGCTACATGCTTCTACAATAATGTGGGCATTAAACATTTTACATAGAATGGGCGAATACCGGACAATCCAGCTGTTATCTAAGGTTTCGAACTCCAGAGCGAGATTTGATTGTAACTTTCCTGCCACCATCTTCAGGAGCTCTGCGTCTGTATAAAGGGTAGCCATTGTCATTGTGCACTGTTTCTTTTAATAGCTGTTTAGGAATTTCTTTGTACATTTTCCTTCTTTCATACATGGCGATATTGAATTTCGTGCTCCACATGGACCGTGAATCATATTTCGGACGATGGTATCATACAATTCTTTATCTTGCTCAGGATCGGAATCTCGGCGCTTATTATGTCGTCTATTTGGCTGGCCGCAACTTCTTTAAGCCATATTAGAATGTGGGCATGCGGTAATCCTCTTTTTGCCATTTAATTGAATACATGAAGCACTGCACCTCTCCGAAAATTTTCCTTTGTTAATTACATACATTAATTTTTGTACTTTTAATCTAAATACTCTAGCAACTAAATCGTGTCTGTCAGTACTTTTGGCCCGGCATTAGCTCCTCGGTTATTTCTTTCCATGTGGGATTGCAAGTAAAAGTAACAAAAGATCAGGTCTTCCGTAAGTTCGTACATAGGCGAATGCGTCTTGTGTGTACTCATGTAGGTAGCGGGGACTATTAACGAATGATGAGGCAGAATTACCATTTTACCTAAATCTCTGGGGTTTACATTTGCGTCGCTAGAAACTGCATCTTGTAAATGTATATAATTCTCAACGCGCAGCTTTTTGTTTTAAAGATATATAAGAGACGTTCACTTTCTACCTTCACATACATGTCTACCAAAATTGATGAAATAATTGTCTACACCGGGCTAAGAGGTTAAAATCATTTTCTCGCAACATCATATGATACGCATAAAAATCCACATGATACTTTTTGTTTGGAGTAGGCTCCTTTGTGACCAGGTTAATGAGTGAATTTGAAAATGATAACCCTCTTGCCTTTGCAATAAATCAATGGGTATTGCAGGGCGTCATAAAACTTGTGTGTATCGGCTACCCGTTGCAACGTATCATCACGTGCTCGCAAGACAATGTCTCGTGAAGAAAATTGATCACCACTAATTATGGCTGCTATTTCGTTTATCAAAGGTGCATAGCGCTTTCATGCTCTCCTCGAGGGGTCCGATCTGCGTGAATGACGACTTTATAATCCTCTTCAGGTAGGTTTTCTAAAGCAGTTTTAAATGTTTTGACTAAAATGTTACGTTCATGCAAGAATCTTTGAATTTTGAACACTGTGTCTCTCTCAACTCCCTGGATAAATTGGCAGCGACGGTCTACTCAATTTCTTCGTCACCCATAAAATTACTTGTAAAAATTTATGCTGTTCGTTTTCAGCTGAAAAAGTGAACCTATTCTATGATAAATTTTCTTGCACCGTAAATGTAGGCGAAAATCCCGGCATTATTATTTCCGGTCAACTCCGAAGGACGTTATTTGAAAGCATGAGTTATATTTCCGGATCCTGTTTAAAAGCGCCGTGACTCATTAGCATCATATAAAAGAGAGTTTTCAAAGGTTCTTCTGGTTCCCCAAGTAACGGAAGAGACACTTTGCCATTGGAACAGCACATGCCTGCGGTCTCATCTTTCCATTTTAAAGCGCTGCAAAATCGCCACGCCTTGTCCATCAGTCCGATAACAACTAACCTGTGATTTTTATAATCAATCAACGGATCATAATTGAATGCTGCGTCATTAAAACCGACCAATTGTTTCTTTGAAAATTTTGTCGACGTTCAGCTTGAGCTGTGCATTTGCATCTCTTCGCGCCTGTGTCTGTTCTGGTGTTTCAGATGCCCTAATAGTAGATTGACGTTCAGCTTGCTCAATGAGTCTGTGTTGAGTTTCATCACGTGTTTCCGCGGCTCTTAAGGCGACCTGACGTTCCGCTTGTTCGAATAGCCTTTGCTGACTTTGAGCAGGTGTTTCAGTAGCTCTTAAAGTAGATTGACGCTCTGCCTGTTCAAGACGCCTTTGCTGACTTTGATCAGGTGTTTCAGTAGCTCTTAAAGTAGCTTGACGCTATGCCTGTTCAAGACGCCTTTGCTGACTTTGAGCAGGTGTTTCAGTAGCTCTTAAAGTAGCTTGACGCTCTGCCTGTTCAAGACGCCTTCGCTGACTTTGAGAAGGTGTTTCAGAAGCTCTTAAAGTAGCTTGACGCTCTGCCTGTTCAAGACGCCTTTCCTGACTTTGAGAAGGTGTCTCAGATGCTCTAAAGCAGCCTGACGCTCTGCTTGTTCTTGCCTTCTCAGTTCAGCATCTTCTAAAGATTCTAGCGATCGAGCTAATCTTTTCTTGTCTTTGAGAAGATACTCTTGAAAGGCTGGACTTACGTTTGCGAGGCATTATGAAGTAAGAAAAACCTATTTATAAAAAACGTTAAAATACCTAAAAGGAATTAAATTTCCTTTTAAATATTTTTTTAAAGCAAATCAAAATATCTAAAAGGAATAAATATTCCTTTTAAATAATTTTAAAATCAAAACAATAAAACCAATTCAAGACACAACACGAATCCGAAAACGATAGCCAAAAAAATCGAATCAACTTAAACCAAATCACAAAACAAATCGCAGAAAACCGAAATCGAAAGCAGTAGTCAATATAAATATAACCAACGAAAAGAAGTAAGTGTATAGGTACCGTATACACTATCTATACTATTAATATTCCTTTGAAATATTGTTAAACAACCTAAAACAACGAAAACCAATTCACGATTCTAAATAAACAAAATCCAAAATCAAAGCCAGAGTCTAAATATGTATAAAGGAATACCAACCAAATCAACAAAACCGATCAGAAAATACACAATCCGAAAATGAAAGCCAATATAAATCCATTCAACCTTAACAAATCACAAAGCAAATAACAAACAACCGAAATCGAATGCAGGTAGTCGAATAAGCTACGAAATAGAAACAATTTAAGCGTATAGGTACCGTATGCACTATAAGTTGACGCGCGGCTCAACGGCGGGAGTTAAGTACATGTCAGGAAACATTTCATTACCGCGTTTTAAAAACCTAGTAACGACATCTAGCGGAATCAATTTAAACTATGTATACGTTAGTTAATAAGAACTCTCAAAAATATTTTTCTTACAATTTTGCACAATTTTTCTTATTGTAATACTGATTCATTCATAACCACATATAAGAACTGTATTCATTTCCGTTCAATAAATATTACTAAGGCTTATAAATAAGGCTCACTAAGAACTGTTTCTACCATTGTTAAGTAATAGTTAAGGGTGAAAGCGTGACAGGTGGTGATAGTATTTCTGATCCATACTTATAATCACGCCTGTAACCCTTGCGGGTAGGCAGAGCATCAACGGATTACTTAATATCGTCTGCGAGGTTATCGCCTATTCTGTAAATTACGATGCACCAAAACGTTTGAAGAAAATCAGCTGGTGAATTTTATGTTTTTATCGCTCTTCCCGGTCCTGCGTGGAAAAATACAGATCCATACATTTTTATCTTAATTTTGGTAAAAGACATAATAATCCAGATATTCTGACCTTCTGTGTTCGTCCATCGTACCGTCGTCCGTCTTGTAGAATCACGGTGGCGCCACCTAGCTGAATTTACAAAATTTTCGATTTTCCCACGAGAATGAGATGTTTTCCGCGGAAAAAGTAGCCTATGTCACTCTACAGCCACCGAACTATCCACATACAAAAACTATGCCATGCCGACGCTCTGTTGCGACGTGAAAGAAGGACAAACAAACAAACAAACACACAGACAGATGCTTAATAACTAAATTCTCATTCACTTCAATAATATTAGTATGGATATCGTAATATTTTACTATCTACTGCGCATGCGCGAAGACATAGAGTAGCGCAAATTTTTTGTTTGAATAGCTTCTCTCATAGACTTAGAATATACTAGCGTACTATTTCGTATTATTATATTCTAAGTCTATGGCTTCTAGTACGTAGTACATATAACTTAATGTATGAAAGGTAACGCCATCTTTTTGAAAATTTGACGTGACAGATCTCTTATTGCAGCAAAAAGCTGAACAATCCGGCATTTTGTAGGACGTCGATTCAGCCGCTCAACTAGATTTAGTTTCAGATTTAGTTCACTTTCAGTGCAGCAGGTCTATCAATGTGCTTGAAGTGTTCGTACAATAGGGCTACGATGGCTATCCAAATACAGTACCAGAGTACTAAGCCTATCCAACTACCGAGAGGTGTAAAACAAGGTGAAGTTATGTTCAAAGACATCACAAGTTTCAAAGCTAGTCTGCCAGAGTTTCAGTTGAAATTAAAAACATCTCATCTTCCATCAGCGAGCTACATACCGAAGTAGTGGGCTTACGCAACACTATAGCGGTATATAGGTCACACGAGCATTCTGACGAACACACGTCACGGAGAGGTCAATGCGTTTTGTTAATTATATAATAAAGGTGACAAACGAGCACATAGGCCGCCTGATGGTAAGTGGATACCGTGGCACATAGACATCTATAGACATGTATTCTCAGTTAAGACTAAAAATGCAGATGCGTTGTCACACTTGAAGACTAAGAACTGACTGAAGAACCCTGAGGACTGAGATGGAATGCCTTGTTTCTAGTATAAAGGGTCTCCGGTTCTCTACACTCGCCATACGAAACACAGCAACACTAGCTCCTGAGCTACCTCGGCTTTTCTAGTTTTAGCCAATCCAAATTAAGGAGCCTAATATGAACTTTAAAAATGACATAAAAGGATACCTGCGGAATTTCTTTCTCCGTTTCTTTTCGGTCAAAACCTCATTTCGTAATGGTATAGTAGATTTAGCAGGTTTAAAAATGCCATTTGACGAACGAAATTTATTTTCTTACGTCGAACAAATTAATATATTTCATTACAGAATCCCATAAAGAAAAATTTACAGAAATAAATATATTAACTTTGGCCTCTCAGTATATTTATGAAAATTTATTGTACCTATGTATGTAGGTACAGAAAACAAAAATAGTTTTATTAAAAATAGTGATGTACATTCTGTAACACGGAATATAAAAACAAGAGTAAGTAGCAAAACGCATAATTTGTATAAAACCACTGTCGCCAAACTCATACATGCGCAAGAAAGAAATGTGTACTAACAATTGTGTACCATTTCAATAATTTTCGCGTGATTGGCTATTAAAAAATAAAAGAGAAAGGCATTATGTTACTCACCATTCACTTGAGTACAATCCATATGTTCTTAAAAATAGAGATCATATTACTTTTCACCAACGAAGTTTCTTGAATTAATGAGCAAATTTAGCTTCTTAACGTTAGATGTCGCAATAATAAATTCACACTATTATAGACACAATGACAATAGATATAACGTTGACATTGCCCTGCCTAACCTGTACTGCTACGTGAATGATGTTAATGAGGTAGTTACTCTCCTGAAAGTGATCTGGCTTATATCGATATTCAGTATATGATTATTATCATGTATATTATGAAATGTAGTGACTGAAGAAACAGAATTGAAAAAAATATATGATAAAGTGAGTAAAATTGCAAAATTTGTTTTTTTATTTATTAATGATTTATTTACATAAAATAATATACAATATTTTATTATATGACAAAATGGAAATTGTCTTGATGTATTACGTATATCCCCGTAATTTATATAGCGGCATATAATTAATTGTCTTTAATGGAAATTTATTGATTGTTAGTTAAATTATCATTTATGAAATGTAAACAAGGAAAATAATAAAAATAATAATTTTGCAATTGTTTATTGTCATTGAAATAACACATATTTGTTAAAATTATCGTTTTCACACTTTAATATTAAAGTTCAGACGATAATTAATTCAGATACTAATGTAGATCATGATAATATTAAGATCACTTTTATTTCAGCTTCTTTCCAAAAGTCGTGAGTATTACTAAAATACTTACTTAATTCTCTGGCTTAGAAACCTTACAAAAGTTCATTCATCATAGGGTATCACCCTATAATTTCGTATATTTTCATAGACATCCAGTATTTGCAAATTTTCATTAACATGTTAGTGAATGAACAGGACTGTGATAAAATTTTATCGAAAACTTTAATATCGGCATAGTCACAACACTATCGCAGCTATTTTTATTCAAAATATATTTACAGATAAAACTTAGTATGACGAAATAAGGTTGAATATTACTTGTAAAAAGGCAATTTGATATTTTGTCCATGTTTAGTCAAGTTTCTATCCAATAAAGGAAAAATTACACGTGCCTTTGGTACGAAACACCTCCATTCAAAATATTTTCTTTTACTGTGTTTACACTCCAATATTGCCAAAACGGCATATTTTCGCATATGTATATCACTAAGCAGCGATCCGTCAACTCGCAACAATTTGAGCCTGCGACTGACAGTCAATTGCTCTCCTCTCTTACTAATTCTGACTCGCCTGCCCCGCCCACTTTGGGCTTCCTCTTGTTTTTATATTCCGTTGTCTGTAAATACTAGGAACGAGCACAAGTAAGTTATACCACAGAATAAATAATAGTACAAGAAGTTATACCAGTTACTCGACTCTAAAGAGTCAGTAATTACATAATGGGGCAATATAGTATACGCTTTTACAACAAAATCCTAGAAAATATGCAGGCCTTATCTATCAAAAGTAATACTACTAACGAGTACACGATTGATAATAACCCCTATAAGAATGAAGTGATCTCTACCATGCTGTTTCTAAGTGTTTTCATACTAATAATTATTAATAATAATTGTATAAAATAATTTAATGTAAATTAATATTATTTACTCTTGGTGGTTCTTCCCAGGAAAATATTTTTTCAAAGCAAATAAGGTAAAAGTAATAATCGGCAAGTGCGAGTCGGACGGTGCATGAAGGGCTCCGTACAATGAGAGCTAATAATTTTCTGGTCACCAGATGTCGCTAGTTGACACTGAGGTAAAGTTTTTGTTACACAATATAATTTAATTAAGAAGTTGGTTTTAATAAAATATCAGTTTTAGAGTATTATATTAACACACAAACAATGCGTCAGTGGTTTGCTCTTTAATTTTTGCACATTTTAACTTTTTAAATTTTTCTACTTTTATGAATATCTGTGGTTTGGTTTATTTATTTTTAATGTTATTAATATAAATATAGCTAATAGCACAGAAAGAAACAATAACTTTTACATTTTCCGAACAAATTAACTTCCCGCTATGAAATTGTCAAATATTATACCACTTTCTAGTGGCGCCGCGCGTATATATATATACAGGGTATTTTATGTTTCAGTATTTTCATGATTTTTAGTGAAATATCGTTTCAATTAACGGTACTAACATGATGGAGCGAATAAAGTTAATAAAACGTTGTGAAAAGATGATTTTTTTTCCTCGATCGAATTTTTGTGACCCATCATCATAGGTATCCTTAGTACTATCATCTGTCTTCGTTTTCGGGAGCGTTTCAAAATACCCTATATATATATATATATATTATATATATATATATATATATATATATATATATATATATATATATATACATATATATATATATACACATATATATATATATATATATATACAGGTATTTATATGTGTGTGTGTGTGTGTGCGTATACACACATAAATTTAGTTTAATTTTCATTATTTGTTGTTATAGCGGCAACAGAAATACACATTCTGTGAAAATTTCAATTGTTCACCTATTACGGATCATGAGATACAGCCCGCTGACAGACAGCGGAGGTTTAGTAATAGGGTCCCGTTGGTTACCCTTTAGGTACGGAACCCTAAAATAATTTTCAATAAGAATTACATGTAATCTATATTTAAAAAATGATTCTATTCTATTCTATTCAAGTTGAACGTCGGTAAACCAATTAATTAGCGGCATAGGTGTGTGACATGGACGTTACACATGACCTTTATTTTGTTCATGTTCATTTTAAGACCTATCCACTCGGATTTAGGTTCCGCGAAAAAATTAAACCCAAGAAATCCAATCGTAATAAAATCAACGCGGACGAAGTCATGGGAACAGTGTGGTCTATTTTAAAAACTAAAGTAGGTGTTCGTAATTTCTATATATTATGTACCGTTGAGGAAGATTATAATGGGAGTTTACCTAATAGGCGTCTGACATAACCTACCTGCCTCCGCTTGTGCAGGCCATTCATCATCACCAATGATGGTGCTAACTATTGCGAGTAGACTTTTAAAGGGCTGTAATGATTATTACAGCCCTTCAAAAGTCTACTTGCCATAGTTACCACGCTAGTTACCACGTTTTTAGAAATATGCTGCTGCCCATCTCCTGTTTCATTTCCCTCTGCCGCCTCTTACGACCTCCACGGGATTATAATATAGGATTGTGGATATCCTTACACCGCCACTTCTGTAGTCAATTATCAATTAGAATTTCTCACGTAGCAAAGGTGAGGAAGAAAAAAAATCTCTGTAGATCCACATCTTTAAAATTCGTTATAAGGAACTAGAATCATTAAGGAACTGCATTAACAGATAGTTTTACCTACCTATATGGACTTTAGGCAGAGAATAGCGCTATCGTCTTCATCTAGTAAAACAACCCCACAGAGCAACTTTTGTGTTCTATGGGCTACATTGATCAGAGGGATTTACGAATTTGAAGATTATTGGTGTCTCCTTCAATTTTACACCAGTAATGAGATTTCCGGTTTCATGACTCGTCATACGAAATCCGCGTTATATTAGGTATCTATAAGAAATCCGTGACCACGTCCAAGTGACTGGCCTGTCTTTAGTTCGAATCCTAGCTGAGGGTAATATCTGTACGTTTCGGGTCTGCGTATGTCGCCCTCGTATCACTGATATTTATGCATCTCTCCGCTTATTTTATCACATTAGCATGGGTATAATATGAGTGTTGGTGGTTGAAGCACGAACGGGTCGGCTTGACTACGGAAGGACCACGCTCTCAAAGAATACCAGCGTAGAATAGCAGTTTAATGCTGCTGTTTCTTACGAAGTATGTAGAAAATATCGGAGACTCGTTCATTTATGTTTCTTTTTCAACCATATTTTATAAATTTCATAAAAGCGTGGTCCATTATCTAGTTGAAGGGCAGCACCACGTCTGTCCACAATCGCACACACTCTGACTAACTGAGCTCAATCTTAAATTTCAAGGCGACACGAAACTAAAGTGCAATCCATTGGCATAGATTATAAAAATTGTGATATTATGTATTTCTTTTCTTTTTTCAGCCAGCAAAACTGTTGAACATGGGCCATTAATGTGATCTAGTGGGAGGATTTGACGTAATTTCCACGCGGCTGGTGGTGGTGGTGGATCGTAGTGTCAAACATCTCGAACCTCTGGTGCTGCTTCCCATCATCGGACTATTTTTCGTAAATGATAAATATGGATGGATGGAATATCGCCATCTATCGGAATACATGAGATTTTTTGGTATTCCTAGTCACCTCTTACGACACCTATGAGATGAAATGGAGTGGTGGATTATATATGTATTCTATTTAGTATCTCGTTTGTATTCGGATTACAAAAAATTGCGCAATCATGTAGGTATAATACTTTAGTGTACCTACAACAAAAAAAATCAGGTATTCTAACAATAGGCCCTTATTGCAGTTTGAACGCTAAGCAGATATTGCAAGCATGCTCCATTAATGTAATTGTTGTGACAGAATTAAATAAAGCAGCCCGACAAAGTTGTTCATGATTTAATATTTTAAGGTTTCAACTAATACCAGGAAAATAATACAAGCTACTTCATTTCAAAGCACCGTTATCACTGATAATGTTATATAAATAAACTAATTAGTATGGTAAACATGGAATTACATTAGTTAATTAATTATACAACAGTATTAAAGTTTACATGGAAAAATATTGTTAGTTATAGATTTAATATCATACACAGTCCTATGTTCAATCATTGAGCAGAAAATAGATTACATCTTAACGGCACTGCAAACGTAACAATTGCTGCACTGTACACCATCTGGTAAACATTCTATATGGAATGAATGTCTGCAATTGTAAACTATTAAGTTGGAGCGTTAGACAAGTCCCTTATAATGATCCGGCCTGACAAACGACACAAGAAGTCATCAGTGACAGATATACCTCTTTGCTGCCCAATAATAAGTTTTCGTGTAGATCAAAGTAGTTCCTAAGGTTATAACTTTACACGCCTCTTGAACTGACATTTGAAGGTGATAATCACACATCATTTTAGCCAAACAGTCCTTCAAATCCTTTATTTCACAACCAGGCTGTATGTGTTGTATTAACATGCGGGGGTCTACGTAGTTACCTATCCGTTTTAGTAGTAATGTAACACACTCGGGGTTGTCTACGGTCTGCTTAATTAGGTCAGTCCATAACTCTTTATCATTATGCTCCTGGCAGAAGTTAATTGCTTGGTTTATGTCATTTAATTTCTCTATTATAATTTGCAAGGCTTCTCTAGTGTTACCGATACGACTTAACAGAAAAACCATTTCTGGATAAAATTCATTGCTCTGACAAACATCTAGCGCTTCTTGAATAGGATAGTTGTCACTGCACTTTAAAAAAGGTAACAATTTCTCCCTTGCATACTTTGCGTATAACCGAATCAACTTTCCATGGTACCGGCCATTGGGTTCAATTTTACTATAAGCGTCCAAATATTTAAACAAGTACATATCATAGTTCTCCAACTGTTTTTCAACGACTTCAACTGGTATCTTAGTTTTCTCTTGTTGCTTATCAATTAGTTCTACTGGCACTTTATCAAGTAATATCGATATGGCTCTATCACAGTCAAGGTTCATCAGGTCAAGGATTTTATCATATATCACGCTGTACATATCATGTTTTGTGATTAATTTGAACACATCCTTATGCTGTAGCTTAAGGTATGCTGTTAAGGCTTTATCATATTTCTTTTGATAACAATAAAGCAAGGCCAATGCTTCTAAATACACATTCTTATCAACTTCAGTGGTCAATAAATGTTCTATAACTTCTTTTATAACAACTCCTGTCTTGTACAGTGATGGATTCCATTCTTGCACCAATTTAAGAAAACCCTGTGGATCTACTTTGAGGTACTCATAGAAAATTAATTCATATATATGTGGGCTCAATGCTTGTTCAGGAACTCTAGGTACATAGGCACTGATAGCTCTAAGTTGGTTTACTTCAGCAAATTTTAGAATCTGGTTCTCCCATAAGACTTTATCATTCTTGCATATCCTTGCACACAAAATTGCTGCTTGCTCATAGAGATGTTCAGACATTAGATGGTCCAAATATTGGACCCCGACAGTAATAACTGAATGTTTTGCAGTTTTCCACCAACCTCTTCTAAGACTGCTATAGCTTTTTCAAATCGACTGTGCTCAGTCAGCCAGTTGACTCTGTCATCAATATCATAAGGACTGGCAATCACTATGTCTTTGGGAGATACAATAAAAAATCGGTTTTCTTCTATGAGCATGTCTAAATAATAGTCATTGCAAGAGTATTCTTCATAACCTCGAATATTTAGACAGTCTGTAGAAACCTCACAAAATTCGCAGTCCTTATAATCTGCCACAGTAAGGACAGGCCTTTGTGCTTTGCCAGTATCTGGATCACATTCTTTAGGAACACCAAGTAAAACAAGTTGGTCATCTAAAGGTCCTAAGCCACTAATGAAATAGTCTGTTTGAAATGTATGAACAGGATCTACTAAGTATTCAGTCACATCTCGTGTTTGTAATTCAATTTGGTTTCGTTTACGTATTACACATATTCGAATTGTGTCAACCCACCCAATCATGAGAGTCTTGGGGGCAGACCACAGTAGATTGCAGCGATAGTCTTCTATGGACCTATTCGGGATTTTTTCCCATTGAATGAGGCCTAGGGAACATCGAGCTACGAGGTCATAAACACGTACACCGACCTCACTTGCCCACGCTACGAATCGTTCGTGCCAGGCTATTGCTTGGACATAGCCCTCACACTCACATAATACTGTACCTCTAAGACGATTCAAAAAAGTTTTCTCATATAGAGTCAATTTGTTGTCACCTGAAAATAAAGATTGAACAATGACTGAGTATGAATATTATGTTACAAGATTGTTATGTTTTATTCATTGATTCAAGACAGCTGTGGTCTTAACAAAGGCTGGTGGTCTTCGCCATCATTATCAATGCAGATCAAAAGATATTTGAAATTTAGTCTCAAATTGAGAAAATATTTTCTGTTTTCTCGAATATAAACAACTGTTTCATCATCATCATCATTATCATCATTACAGCCCTTCACACGTCCACTGCTGAACATAGGCCTCCACCAAGGAATACCACAAAGCACAGTCCTGAGCCACCTGCATCCATCAACTGCCACTCGAGAACCTTTCTTCCCCCATTGGCTGTCGGTTCTTGGAGATATATGGCCGGGCCATGGCCACTTCAGCTTACGAATCGTACATAGACTAATAGACAGTTTCATATTGGGGACAAATTACTTGCTTCATTGACTATCTCTCTTAGAAAAAAGCATCTTAAGCTTTAACTTTAACATTACTTTTCCATTAGAACAATTAACAATAATAAATACTGTTGCGCGCCACAATTAATGCATGAAACATGGCAACACTAGTTACCACTAGCGCCCTTTAGTATCGAAATATCCATGGAAGAACTTTCTAGAACTATCGAAACCTAGTCAGTCGGGACCGGTATGTACTCGAACATTCTAGATGTTTCTACAGTAGAAGGTTCTGGAGACTATCTGAGGCCCTATATAAGGCCGGTATATACCGCGAACGGGGTCAGTATTGAATTGGCGACACAAGCGAATACTTCGAAGCGATACAACTGCGAAGTGATCAGTAGTACAATTGTGTTTTGTTATTAGTGTGGTTTTAAGTTGTAATTAGTGTTCTGTAATTAAAGTGAAAATTTTGATGTTTTTAATTGTCTCGAACCCCAAGCTCGTAACAATTGGTGTGATAAAATCATGCCGATTTTACCAAAGGACGACACGGAGGGTATCCGTACCCGAAGTCAACGCCAGCAGGAGACGGACCAGAGACGATTTGGTGGTGCAACGTCGCAGACGTCGGAGGGCCAGCTGCCGACCACGGAGGCCGGCCCGTCAGCAGCCCCTGCATTTGCAGCACCTGACTTAGGTGCTCTGATGATGATGCTGCAGGAGCAGGCCCGCCGACAGAAGGAACAGGCCCGCCGACAGGAGGAACAGGCCCGGCGGTTGGAAGAGCAGCTGCAGCGCGGTATGGAAGAGCAGATGCTCCTCATAAAGGACCTTCACGCTACCTTCGGGAAAGAGATAAGGGAGGTGAAGGATAGGGTTGCTCAACATGACAACCGCCTGTCGGAAGCTGAAACCCGAATCAACCAAGTGAACAATCGGGTTGACAACGTGATGGCTGACGTGAAGAAAACGCTGGATGACCTCAAACTTGGGAATGGAATTACAGCTCCGTGGTAGCTACAACACCTTCGCTACGTGGATTCAAAGTGCCGCCGTTTGACGGGACTTCTTCCTGGTCGGCCTACAAAATTCAGTTCGAGGCTGTCATGAAGGCGAACGGCTGGAATAAAAGTCAGGCCATGACAGCTCTCACCCTAGGTCTGCGCGACCAGGCCTTAACTGTTCTGGAAGCTCTCGGTAAGGAAGTGACTTACGAGTAGCTCCTCGAGGCATTGGAGGCGAGATATGGCGACGCTCACCTGGAACACGTCTTTCGTGCGCAGCTCAAAGATCGCGTGCTACGCAGCAACGAAAACCTTCAGCAGTGGGCCCTTGAGGTGGAGAAGCTGGTTCGAAAAGCATACCAGTCTGTACCTGCGCTCATTGTAGGGAACCTGGTGCAGACATTCATCGACGGCATACGCGACCTTGAAGTCAGAGCTGCTGTGAGGCTCCGGCACCACGAGACGCTTAAGGACGCATTGGCCCATGCACTGGAGGTGGAAGCCGTGCGGCAGGATCATCGTTCCCATCGCGTCAAGGAGATTGCAGCAGCTACAGTTCGCGACCGCAATAAAGGATACAGCCCTAGGTGCTACGGCTGAGGGGAAAGGGGCCATCTTCGATCCAGCTGCCCTAAGCGAACTGAAGAAAGGGGAGGTGATCGATCTCGAGAGGGTAGTGCGGCTAACATCACCGTCGAGCAGCAGCAGAGAAACGAGTAAAAGCCAGGACTGCGGGGCGGGTGCTGGCTTATGTTAAAAGAGCCCCAAGGATTTCGATCTCACAAACCCATGATGGGAACAGCCTGGTCAACAGGTCAACGGAACGCCATGTAAACTGACCATAGACACTGGAGCCTCTCGCACGGTTGTCAGTTCCCAACTTATAAGTTAGTTCCTTGGGGACTTCGCATACAACCGAGATCGCATTAATTTGGTGACAGCCACCGGTCAGCGCATACCCGTCCGTGGAGAAGAAGATGGAGTTGAAGCTAGGCAACATGATCTACCTGCATAATGTCATCGTGGCTGATATAATGGACGACTGCATCCTGGGCCTAGACTTTATGAGGAAGAATTGTTGTGAGATCGACGTTAAGCAAGTTGTTTTGAAATGTGGACAAGAGGAACTTTTCGTGGAAGGGGCGTTACCAGGGAATGTGTACAGCCTTAAGAAAATCGTTCTGCCGCCAAGATCGGAAACGATTGTGTCGGTTAGTCTTCCTCGGAATCCTGGGCAAGCTCATCGTTGTGTACTCGTGGAAAGGGTAGACAATGACCTTCCATGGAAAGTGGCTCGAACCTTGGTCAGAACCACCGACATCTCAGGAGTACGTGTGCTGAACCTTTGTGATCAGGAACAGATTATAGAAAAAGGCACATTGGTTGGTACTTGTGAGGAAGTGGATTGGTTGCGTCGGTGTCAATATCTATCGACTGGGACCCCCAGTAAGGATGCACAAACGAGAGTGACCACACTTTTAGAAGACTGTCGCAGCGTTCTCTCCCCGAATGAAATGGTCAAGGCGAAGAAGTTGTTACTCAAGTACGCCGATGTTTTCACGTCAAACGATGCTGACATAGGAAAGACTGGCTTAGTTCAACACAAAATTAACACAGGAGAAGAATTGCCTATCCGTCAGCGGCCAAGAAGATTGCCAGTAGCACGTGAAAAGGAAGTGGAAACCATGATTGAGGGAATGGTGAAGGATGGTATTATTGAACCTTCATCCAGTCCATGGTGTTCACCTGTGGTGCTGGTAAAGAAGAAGGACGGTAGCATGCGGTTTTGTGTTGACTACCGCCGTCTGAACGACGTTACGAAGAAGAACAGCTATCCCTTGCCAAGAATTGATGACACGCTGGACATGCTTACAGGAGTAAAATGGTTTAGCACGCTGGACCTGAAAAGTGGCTACTGGCAGGTTGAAATTGACCCTAAGGACAGGGAGAAAACTGCATTCTCGACATGAAAGGGTCGGTGGAAATTTAAAGTTATTCCGTTTGGATTGTGCAATGCTCCAGCAACGTTTGAAAGGTTGATGGAGCTTGTACTTACCGGGCTAATTGGCGATGCCTGTCTGGTCTATTAACATGACATCATCATCGTAGGCCGTACGTTTGAGGAACACCTTCAAAACCTGGAACGCGTGCTCATGAACATCTAGAGTGCCAACCTCAAGTTGAGTCCGAAGAAATGTTCACTATTCAAACGGCAAGTTCGCGTTTTGGGGTATGTAGTGTTGGAAGAAGTATCCGCACGGATCCAGAGGAAATTGCCGCTGTCAAGGATAGGCCGGTTCCAAAAGACAAGACGCAGGTTAGAGCATTTTTGGGTTTGTGCTCCTATTATCGGCGATTTGTGAAGAACTTTGCAGGTATAGCCAAACCTCTGCACAAACTAACCGAGGAGAAGCGACATTTCTGCTGGGATGAAAGTTGCGATATCGCATTCCAGGAGCTCAAGGACCGTCTGTGCAAAACACCTATTTTGGCGTACCCTGATGCGGGCAAGGAATTTATAGTTGACACAGACGCAAGTGATATAGGACTTGGCGGTGTGTTGTCTCAACGGAATGGTGATCAAGAGGTTGTGATAGCGTACTTCAGCAAGTCGTTGTCAAAGCCGGAAAGGAGCTATTGTGTCACAAGACGGGAATTGCTTGCTGTTGTAAAGTCGTTGCAGCATTTTAGCAAATATCTTCTGGGGCATGCTGCACTGAAATGACTAATGCAGTTCAAAAATCCAGAAGGACAAGTTGCGAGATGGATTGAACTACTGCAGGAATACGACTTTGTGATCGAACATCGCAGCGGGAAATCTCATGGCAACGCAGACGCATTGTCAAGAAGACCTTATCCTGAAGATTCCAAGCATTGTACTAGGCAAGAGGGTAAGGAAGTGGTATCTGTGAGGATGTTCAGGACAGACCAGCTCAGCAATGAGTGGAAGGACAGCCTGACATGCACAGCAGGAAGATTCGGACATCAAGCCTGTAGTGGTATGTGGCTTCCTCCTCCCAGTATAGTGTAATAAATACATCTACACCTAGGTTAAGGAGGAGTAATAAAGAGATATTGTAACGAGACAGTTGTATCTATTGGTCCGATCCCATGGCGACCCTGCTAGCGGTGCGCTGCGACAATGCAAGCGCACCGCCGGGCCTATTTAAAATTAAAAGGTGGGAATAAATATTACTAAATTAAATAATGAAAACATGAGTAAAATGATTGACAATAAAGTAATATTATAACGGAATCGACGTAATACCGGACGTGACGGAAAATAAATAAATATGAATTCAAGAAGAGGCCACAATAACACAATAAGAATTTTATAGAAGCTGACTGAAAATTTAAAATATATCTATGAAGACAACTAACGAAGAATGAGGAAAATAAAATGTGGATTTTTTTTTAATATAATGACCGAAGAACAAAATTCAAGAAACAACAGATTAATTTTTAAAAAAAACGGTTGTATTTCAGCGAGCTTTGTCCAGTAAAATATGAAAAGTGAACCGAAAAGAAAAAAGAAGATATATTAGAGGTAACATTGCATCAGCGTTATTTTTATACATTATATTTAATTATTTTATTATGTTTTAGACTATATTAAATAAAAAAAGTAACGCATTAAATATTAAATGTACGGTATTTACAAGTAACTAGAAAATATTTGTCAGATTTTAACAATTTATAATATTTTTAGTAGATATTGTTTTCTAAAAACATACATTTTACGATGAACAGGTTCGTGTTAAAGCAAATATATTTTAAATTTAACCCAATTTTTTATAGTATTTTTATTTAAATGTATACAATTTTGAAAAGGGTTTTATAAAAAAATCGTAATTATTATAAGTTATAATCATTTTCTTCTTTTCTAAAGGTATGGAAAGCTTAAAGTAACTTTATTATTATATATAAATATATATTATATAACCTTTAATAAATAATCTTATAGTTAATATTACTTACAATAATTACTTAAAATATTAATATTACCTACTTAAAATCTAAATTGTTCTTTTCAATATTTAAATATATTAATGTTTTGTTTATACAAACTTGTTAGCTGTAATGAAATAGTGATTACCGGTTTTTCTGTAGACATACGATTTCTTAAATATCATAGTTCTAGCAATCCTACTTTTTATATGTAAATTAAATGTATTATTAAAGCTAATACATTTTTCGATATAAGTAAAAGTAATATAACTATAAGCGATGTAACTTCTGTGTCAGTTAGAAAATACTTAAAACTATCATTTTTATGTAATAAGGAATATAATAATTAAAATAGGTCTTAATAATAATGTTTCTTAACAAAGTTAAACAAGGACATAAAAAATTGACTGGCAAATATATTACCTTATATTTGTACAATATTAAAAAGTATATATTTAAAAGGTGTGAGGAGTGAGAGAAGGGATGTTCAAAAGTGTGAATACGAATGATTGAATTGCTAAGTTTCGTCAATATTGGACTGATCACCCAAATATTTGATGATGCTTAAACTACTGGTATTGAATCCATTATGAGCGAGATTATGCAAGTTATTATATGGAAGTGGAGCATGAAAGTATATAAAAGTTACCGATACAGTCAAGTAGATAACAACATGTACTAAAAAGATAAAGAAGGAAATAAAGATTTAAGAAGAGAATAAAAGATAAAAGAAAAGATGACTTTGATAAACAAATAATTGAGAGATACGGGAACAACGTCCATCACTGGTATAGCATATAGTCCTCGAGTAGGGTATGTTTCCATGATTGGATGATAAAATCGGAGATAACGGGTACTAGGAACAATACCTTCAGTACAAGTGATGTGAAAGAGTTTACTCATATTAGTACTGTTGGGGACCAGAGAAGTCTTAAATTT
The DNA here is from genome assembly GCA_029286625.1 of Parnassius orleans. Taxonomy (NCBI): domain Eukaryota; kingdom Metazoa; phylum Arthropoda; class Insecta; order Lepidoptera; family Papilionidae; genus Parnassius; species Parnassius orleans. Next base: position 2,240 of record JAGSMP010001741.1, on the reverse strand, counting down.
GTTACCCTTGATAATGGTACATAGAGGTCACATCCTTCATTGGATCATAGTGTGAACTTAGTTTTCCTCAGTGACAATTGTTGGAGTCCTTTTAAAATGACTTAAACGTAGACCTCAAGGTTGTGCGCACAACCCAAGGCACACTATTACCTTGATATAGTATAAAAAAAGTTTATGTACCAATAAAATGAAAGGAATGTAATGAAAATGTAATATAATACCCAAGTAAATGGGGGGCCCATATGTATAAAGTACCCGCGTGATATATATCATGAAGTTAAATATAAATAAAGTGAATTAAAACTCCGATTCCCGATATCAAATTAATAAAGCTAGCTAAGGTCATAAATAATTTAAAAAAAAAAAGTACGTACAACAATTATGAAAAAAAAAGGCCTGACAATCGAAATCAAAGGAAATGAGAGTAGTATTAGTATGAAAATAATTAACGTGCAGGGGCATGTCAACAATTAAAATGAGGTAATAAGGGGATCCCCGCCCAAATCTAAAAACAACCACACGTAAAAAAAAAATCTAATAAATATACATTTTCGCTAAGATATATTTTATATCAATTTACATAATTGTTTCATAATTTCAATAACTCTACCCTAAATTTCTTTATTAGTAAACAAAGAAAACATAAAATTATTTGTTTATGTAAAATTTGTAAAATTTTGAACTAAATTTGGTTTATATATTGCTTATTAAAATCACGTCGAAACAGTATCGGATCGCTATTATTATAAGTTTCATAGTGTAATAGTTTTTTCTTTTATTCCAAAAATTATGTTATTATATATACTTAAAATACTTATAACAACAAATACAACATATATTTTGCTATACAAACTTATATTTGTGTAATAGCCTATTTTTTTATTTATGTTTCAAATAAGATAAACATACTACACTTAGAAGACATGAAATCTTAAAAAAGGTAATAATGCGTTTCGACTATTAATGACAAATAACATATACCTATTATAAATACTTGATAATGTATGTAATAGTATTATAACAATGCAATGTAATAATCTTAACTACATTAATAAAAAAGTGTTTAATACTATAATTTTCAGATACATGTTAAGTATATTCATAATAAAATAATTTGTAAGTTTTGTTGAAATTAGGTGCCTATGTCATACGATGAAATCGCAAACGTTCCCATAAACGTACTTTGGAATTTAAAACAATAGTGTCACAAATCGCTTACGCGGCTGGGATTTGCAACTTGTATTTTGATCTGGCTGTTGCAATATTAATGATAATGATGTAATGCTTCTTCTCTTCTTTGTTCTGTTAGTCTTAATATGAAATGTAATTTTTTTCGCTTTTATATTGATTGTACTTTAAAATCATAAGCTTTTAATTTTATAATCCATTATTTTCCAGGAAAATAGTTTTAATATTTAACTTATTTATGTAGTACATGAAAATAATTTCTTTATAACGATTTTGAAACTCCTAAGTTTACAATTAATTAATTCATTGTGAGCCTCATTCTCTGACAGCAAATGATGTACCCAAATGATATAAGAGACTACTCATATACTTATATGATATAAATTTGTAAAAGACGTGAAAAAAAAAAAATATATAGCTAAGTTACAGAATACGTAATTATAAATGAAACTATTGAAAGAAATAATACGTGGGTAAAAGTTGTGATATAGGTAAGGAAAATTATCGGAGATTAGCATATCCACATAAAAGAAGCCTAATCAGCTGAGAATTTGGAAAACCTAATAACCGATTAATTTTTTAAGGTTATTCGGATGCGATTAAATGCGGATTGAGTTTATGTATCGTTAATCACCAACTTAACATATTCATTAGTGGAAAACTTCAAATAAAATAAAGTTTTAAGCAAACATTTCACTTATAAATAAAATATCATATTATATTATACTCAAATAAAGTATATCGGTACATTAAGTAGACGTTTACACAGTTATTTATAAAATAATACAAAGTGTAAAAAAAAAAAAAAATAGTATCTTGAATCATTGTATTAAAAATATTTTCAAATAGTTTTTAATAACAGATTGTTTTGTTAAACTTAATACTGAATCTCATACAGCAAAAGATTCCAGAAGCGTATATGGAAACGGCATTCATAATAAACATGAATCGCGCTGTAAGAACACAAGCGATCTAATTGAGCACAAGTTTTATATTTTTAATTCGTTACCAATTATGGCGAATGGTATCATCGGTCGAGATCTTTTAAGAAA
>JAGSMP010001740.1:0-40688 GCA_029286625.1 Parnassius orleans | reverse complement strand
ATTCGTTACCAATTATGGCGAATGGTATCATCGGTCGAGATCTTTTAAGAAAATGTAGATCAGTTTACTTCAAGATACAGTAAGCTCATTCTGCGTAGATCGAACCAAAAAAATTAATATTAAACAACTGAAGGTAGCCGGGCTAACTATGACATTTTGACGTCAAACACCTCAGTACCCCGCGTGACCATGGGTGCTGTAAAGCACCCGAAACGTCGGGAATTAAAAAGTAAAATTAAACGCGATATAATCCGTAAAAATTAGTTTCATTTAATGTGTAGTCTTCGCGTAAATATAAGAAAACATTAAATTAAAAACCCACTTTAAAGACTAAGAGGAAAAAATATTTTCGACATTGAAGCTTCTGAAGTCGTTGCTAATACAGTGTATCAAATAATTAAAGCCCCTTCCCAGAAGCTTTTACTTGGAAATTATTTAATTTTTATTGGAAGTTGAATATATTTTATTGGACTAAGAAACATCACAAGTACAGGGTAACTAAGTAGAAAGTCTAAATACTTACATTCAAAACTTATTCTCTTAGTTTCCCACCCTCATAGGTGGATTTTCTTCTGATTTATATGAGACGATCCCGCACTCAAGTCATCATTTCATTATCATCATACAGAGTATCAAAGACCCCGCGCAACATTTTGCCTTGTATGTGACGCTACAATTTTTCCTCTAATCTTCTTATCTTCTACATGTCAAAATTTTTCAAGATCGGTTAGCATGTACTCTTTAGAGATCAGGATAATAGGACTACAGATGGGAAGTGGCGTATCAAAATAGGTCCATTAAACCAATTACGATGTGTGTGTCCGATATCCGGCGTATCACATGATCACGTAATTTTCGTCCTAACTAGCGATCATGAGACACTTCTGCCCATAGGCTTAGAATATACTGGCGTGCAGTATATTCTAAGTCTCTGCTTCTGCCCCATGCGAAATAGGTACTATACACCAAGATATGATGAAATGTGTTATGAACCACTCCTACCACAATAATTTTTATTAGTTATTTAAATAGAATTAACAGAACTGTCAGTATTCTTTACAAAAAAAAAGTAAAATGATTCGCTAGGTTTTATTAACAGCTAAATTCACAGTTTTTAGCAATCTTATTTTGTTCAAATTACAACCTAATGGAACTAAAGTGTCAATATTCTTAAGTTGAAGGTAGCCTTCGTTAACTATGACATCAGGATGTCAAAAACCTCAGTCCCCCCGTGACCATGGATGCTGTAAAGTGCCCGATAACGTCGGAAATTAAAATTAGGCGATAAAAGCCGTATTTATATATCAATATTTTTACTAACATAATGGTGACGACGTGATTAAACATGGGTTGCTAATTCATTTTTTAAGAATTTTCAATTGTAATTATTTGTTATTATTAAATAATACTTACATTACAATTTCAACAAAAATTTTACATTATTGTTACAACAAAGAAATTCATTTTTAACTTCACTCTAAATGCGCGCATTTCAATTTGTACGTGTAGAGCCGAGTTGTAAAATTGCACAGTTCGCAGGAACGTGGAGTGAATGCACATCGCGCTGTTCGCTCTTGTAATCACAATTCTTACATTCAGCTTTTATTACACGTTTATGACATTTACAAATCCATATGTTGACAATTCAATGTTACAGATTGGGGTGTGTATATGAAAATTATGAATGCATTAATCGTAATTCGACTTTGGACAAATTACGGGCTTCAAATTATTATAAGTGTTGCTCTTAAATTTATTTTTTCATATAAAAACTTCGTACTATTTATATATTTTTTTTTATAAAAGCGTATAACAACATACATCGCTACATAAATAACCATGTGTCTTTCTAGTATTTACAGAATTTATGTTTTTATCAACTAATAAAAAAAATTTATACACTCTCTGAATACGAGCAACAGACACAGTCTGTTATATCTGTTACTTACCCAATCTCACAGAGAGAGTATGTTAGACAAACATTTATGGAAACTGTAGCATCTAAAGGCAGACGTTATAGGAATCCTGAAACTGGGAAAACCGCGCAACTTAGTTTCCAGCTATAGACCAATCAGTTTCCTCAGCACACTGGAAATTTACGAGTGACTCATATTGAATCGCCTACGAAAATACGTCTTTGCTAATAAGCTTCTCCCGATGGGCAGTTCGGCTTTAGATCAGAACATTCGTGTAGTAACCAGATTCATCGCCTAACGGAATACATTCTGGAAGCCTTCCCACGCACAAGCGATCACCCAATCCTCAATACCGGTGCCCTCTTTTTCGATATCACAAAGGCGTTTGACAAAGTCTGGCACGACGGCATGTTTTACAAGCTGTATAAAATAAACGTGCCTGATAGGTTCACTCGAATCATTAGAGCCTTCCGTGCCAACCATTATTTGCGTTATCGAGTAGAGGTAACTCGCTTCTCGAAGCACCTCCTTAGGGCTGGAGTCCCATGGGCTCCATCCTCCCCCCACTCCTCTTCACACTCCTCATGAGTGACATCCCGAAGGACACAGTAGTTAATACTGCTCTCTTCGCCGATGACATGGCACTCTTTGACGCCCACTACAATAATATTTCTCACCAAGACGCTCCAAAGAGCCGCCGAACGCTTAGGCTTTTGGAGAATCAAAGCGAATTCTGAAAAAAGTATAGCAATATACTTTCAAGGGAACCCTTCTCTCACTCCTCGGATTTTAAATCCGAAAAAATCGCTAGCAATAAAGGGCCAAAATACCTAGGGGTCGCATTCGACCACAGTATCACCTTCGCGAAACACATTCGCAATGTCTAATGTCACAAAACTAGTTTGTATGGCCTTTAAGTCGTCCAAAATAGCTTCTTTCGCAAAGCCACCAGAGGCTGGTTGTACCAGTGAAACTCCAATCTACACAGGGATTGCCAACTTCCAACAATCTCTGAGTATTTCAAAGATATGTCTCAGCGCATTTCAAGAGCGCCGAGACACATCCCAACCCGCTAACCGTTACGGGGTCTCCGGAGAGTGGCTGTGACATTTGGAGTCGGAACGTAGGTGGCTGCTTTTACCACAGTAGGGTAGAATTGGGCGTTCTACATCACTTCACCTCGCTGCGCTCGGTTCATGCTGTAGAAGCCCCCAATTCTACCTGCCTATTACCCGATATGACGGCTCGAACTGTAAAATCCTATAATATTGCTTACTGAGCGATGCTCTGTTTCTTAATCTGACGGACAGATCGATCCAAATTAATAGCCATTAAAATATCAGTCAGTCAGTTCATTTTATTAATACCTAAGTACCTAATGAATAGAGAACCAAGTTAGTTAATACCTATATTAATAGGTACCAAGTTACATACTTAATTAAAATTTAATAATTGACATTTATGTATTTGAAAAATAACCATTAATTACTCGATATGACGGCTCGAACTGCAAAATTCTATAATATTGTTTCCTGAACGATGCTACACCTGATCAGTCAGACAGCTAATACACGACAGTTACAATTATTTACTGTGAATCGTATAAAAAATAAAAGCAAAACCTTCACGCGTTAGAGGAGCTGTCTTTAACTTGATACAGTGGTACGGTGGCATGTGATACTTTGTGACATCTCCCCAACGACGCTTAGGTTGATGTGATATTTATTATTTGGTACTTGGTTGGTTATATGGTTGGTAGTTTACCCATGCGATTATGTCTAAAGTTGGTTTCGGGTTGCCCAAGACCTAATTACAACTAGAGAACATATGTGCATGGTTGACAATGGAACAAGTATGAGAGCGTTAGTGAATCGGGCAAATTCAACCAAAGCATCTCACACATGACCAGTCTAACAGTAGCTTAGCTAGAATCCTTATTTACTTTAGAATGAAAAAACTTAGATAAGGCGATGTAGGTCTTAATTTTTTTATACTAAACATCATAAGTTTTAAACCTGAATTCATATTGTGATGACCTCTGACAAAATTATATTGATTGGAGCTCAATGTTATTTGGTTTTTCTAAAGTTTTTGCATTCAATATCAAAGGAAACCAATATAAGAAACATCATAGCTTATTTCTTTAGCATAAATCTCATCTTTCTAGAATTTGGTCTCAAATGGCGCGACGTGAAGGCGCCGCGATGTAACTGAAACGCTTACTGTCAACATATTGAAAAATTAAATATCAAATGTGAATAATAGGCTCTATGTACTGTAATCACAAAGTTTATGCAGCCTAGAGTACAATTATTGAATAATACATACATAAACACTCATGGCTGTCACCCAGAGGGGTAGGCAGAGACTACGGACTTCCATTTGGCACGATCCTGACACACTTCTCTCGCCTCCTTTACATCCATATATCTACGCAATCGTCGGTTAAGGGTACTCCTAATCTGGCCTATTTTCAATATATCGCCAATTTGGTCGATAAACCTTCGTCTAGGGCGTCCCTTCCCGACTCTTCCGTTCACTTCTGCAACATAAATTTGCTTTGTCACTCTTTTTTCGTTCATTCTTTCTACATGACTTATTGAAATTTAATTTAAAATCCATGCGCGCGTATGTGAACAAATCTTTATAATGTGGGTGTATAAATTAGTCCAGTTGGTGCTCCACGTTTTATTGTATTCCTTTCAAGCTCGTAGGGACAAGTGTGAATAAATAATTAGTGAATTTTTAGCGACAGTAGAAGCCGGATTAGCAAGTATGTATGTATTTTCTCCAAGTTATTTGTTACTATTATTTTATCTTGTTTTTATGATGTTTGGTGACGACTTTGTTTAGGTTCGATTCCCAGCCTGGTTAATAAAAACTTGGTTAACCATTATTATACTAACTTATTTTTTTTTGATAAAAATGTCACGTATCTCAGTTTTGCTGCGTTACGCCTTTAGCCTTTTCTTAGTTTATTAACTTATTATTTATTCTACTTAATTTACTATTCATTAGGTAGGTAAGTATATGTCGTGTTAATAAAACCGTATATTTACAGGTCGACCAATCCTTTCTATTCGGATGAAGAGGTCGGTCCTGGAGCATCGGAAACACCAGCTCCTTGCACATCGAACAAGAAGAGCGAGTCAAGTTGGGTGAAAAAGGACTCGAAGCCCTGCCAGCCAAAACCCAAGAAGAAGGCAGTAGCGGCTAAACCAACCATTCAAAGCCTCTTTAGAAGCGATTGCGAATCGAATCTCGATGATGCACCACTCCCACCGTCCAAGAAACGAAAATCCTGGGCACTGATTAACTCAGAGCTACTTGTTTTAAACTTTTATTGTTTATTACATACTTTCTTTATGCCTACTTATATTATTTTTTTTAATTTCAATTCGTCAAACTGCATAGCAGTTTATTTATATGTTATAATTATATTTTCAAAATAATAACTTCAATGTTTATTGGTAAAAACAGAAAAAATATAATCCATATGATACTATTTAAATAATATATAATGATTCATCTAACTTTTCATATCATTTATATTTTTTACAGGATGACGAAGACATGCATGGTACAGCCGTACGGGCAGCTCCGTTCCGCAGCTACTTGTCGCAGTCGGATCCTAGAAGACGCGGTGATTTCTACGTCGAGTTACGGGTGTATAACACCAAGGAAATCGAGTCTCTGGAAAAGGAGCGATGGAAAGGGGCCTTGGTCACGTTAGGCTCTGCTACTACTGAGGTCTCGAAGATCTGGAAAGCCGTCACGCAATTAGTTGTGGCTGCCAAAGAAGAATACGAGCGTATTCAACCCGTTTTGTATCCATCTAACATTAACATTTTATAATTTAACTTAGTTTATAACAATTTATCATTTATACCCTTACGAAAACATATTTCTAATACAAAATCATGTCTGAATATATATAATCATGATAATTACTGCTTTTTATGGTCTATTGTAGCATATATGTATCCAGCAAAAAGTAATCCGAACAGAGTTTCATCATATCCGCATTATTCCAATCTTAAAAAATTTTAGGAAACTTGTTCACAACCAACTTACTAAACATAAATCTAAAATACATTTGTGTGATGAATGTTTCACATACTTTGACAAAAAATAAAAATTAATTAATCACAACTGTGCAAGAGTTCAAACAGTTGTTCCTGATGATCATACTAAACTTTCTTTTTGTAATTTCAACTCAAAGGATACCAATAGTTATTTATGGTGACTTTGAAAGTTTATTAAAAGAATATTCGGATAAAAATAGATCGACATATGTAGAAAATATACAAATTCACGAGGCCACTTGTTTTGTTTATTATATTTGTTGTGAAAGTAACCCAGAACTCAATCAAATAACTTCTTATAGAGGTTCAAATTGTTCAAAGAAATTTGTTGAACCTCTTGTTGAAATCTACGAAGACTATATAACATACTGACAGTTTCTAGATTCATGATGCCTTTAACAGAGATTGAACAACATTCCTTTAAAAATTCGACTGAGTGTTATATTTGTAGACATAAGTTTACTAGCAGTGATCAAATTGTAGCAGATTATGATCATTTTACTGGCAAGTATAGAGGTCCAGCTCATAATACGTGTAATTTGAATACTAAGGCCAATAATGTTTCATAATCTTTCGGGATATAACTGCCATTTATTCATGAAAGAACTTTCAGCAGTGTGTGGGCGAATTAATCTTATCCCAAAAAATAAGGAAAATTTATATTTTTTACAAAATTTATTCCAATTGATAAAAAAACGTAGCTCAAATGAAATTTATTGATTCTTTTTACTTTATAAGCTCAAGTCTAGATAATTTAGTTAAAACGATAAAACCAGATGATTTTAAAAATTTGCTATAATTTTACACACATCAGCACTTATACAATCTTGTTTGCAAGAAAGGTATTTACTGCTATGATTATATTGACTCTTGGTCGCGGTACAATAAAACTAAATTACCGGAACCCTCATATTTTTATAACAAACTCTCAGCAGAATCTATAAGTGATGAAGACTATAGACATGCCTTAACTGTTTGGAATACTTTTAATATAAAAAACGTTTTTGAGAAATTTAGAAGAATGAGTTTGCATTACTATGGTCTCGATCCTTGTTATTATGTCTCCTCACCATCATTGAGTTGGGACGCAATGTTATTATTCACTAAAGTAAAACTAGATACTATGGCAGATATTGAAATTTATCAAATGATAGAAAAATTTATCAGGGGAGGCCTTGTTCAGAGTGCACTAAGATATGCGAAGGCCAACAATAAATATCTGGAAAATTACAATGGTATAGAGCCTACTAGTTTTCTAGCTTACTTAGACTGTGTTAACTTATATGGTTATACCATGATGCAAAAGCAACCTACAGGAAATTTCAGATTTTTAGGTAGTGATGAAAAATAAAATTTTGGTATTAGCAGTTTATCTGATAATTCTGATAACGGATATATTCTTGAAGTAGATCTTCATTATCCATCTCACATTCATGACGAGCACTCTGATTTACCATTTGCCCATGAAAAATTTATTCCTTTTGGAAATAAGAGTGCTAAATTAACCGCCAATCTTTATGATAAATATATGTATGTGGTGCATTACAATCACTTAAAAGAATGTCTCAAAAATGGATTAAAGATACTGAAAATACACAGAATTCTATCTTTTCATCAAAACAAGTTTATAGAGCCTTAAATTTCACTAAATACAGCTCTCAAAAAGCTACTTCCGATTTCGAAAGGGACTTCTTTAAAAAAGAAAATAATTAAATTTTTGGTAAAACCATGGAAATTAAAAGACAACAAGTTAATTTTAAACTTCTTAACGTCTGGAGAGAAAATTACAATGCAACAAACAAAATATTTGGAGCTGAAAATACATATATGCACCAAACTTTAAAAATTTATCGATAATTTAGGAATCTCTTGTTGCTATTCAAATGCAGTAAACAAAAGTTATTCTCTATCGACCAATTTATGTAGGTTTTACAATTCTAGAAATTGCTAAAAGTCATTTGTAACGATTCCACTATTCTGTGATGAAACATATATATGGTAATAATATTCGTCTTTGTTACACAAATACAGATAGCCTTCTATATTTATTATATACAGAAGATTTTTATACAGATTTAAATAGTCATATTCGATATTTCTACACAAGTAACTTCCACAGTGATAATGTATATGGTATACCGAAGACGAATGTAAAAATACCTGGCTTTTTGAAAGATGAAATGGGTGGTGATATAATTAAAGAGTTTGTGGGTTTAGGGGCAAAACTGTATTGTATAAAGTCCCAAGCTGCTTCAATAAAAAAGCTAAAGCCATTAAAAAATCAATTACTAAAAAGCTCGAAATAGAAAAATACAAAAAAGCCTTAAATTGCGATGAAAATTTAAAAGAGTCTATGTGTATTATTAAATCAAAAAATCATAAAGTTTTCACTCAGAAAGTCAACAAATTAGTACTCAGTAGTAATGACGACAAAAGACAAATAGCGCTAAATAAAATTGAAAGCTTGCCGTGGGGTCACTACAGTACTGTGTTTTAATATTAAAATTAAAACGATATTTGAAGCTGTTTTGTTTTTAAATGTATAAATGCTAATTTATGTACTATTAACCTTTATCTATGGACGTGATTTTTTTGTCACACTACCATGGACGCGCGATCTCTTGGACCGCTATGTTATGAAGCCAAAATATTACATAAATATTAATTTTATTTTTATGCTATTATATTTATTATCATCTAGGCATATTAAAATGAAATAATTTGGATGATTTTAATCAATCTTTATTTATTTCTTACATAATTGAAGCATATCAACTGATAAAGGCACTATTTGGCATAAATTTGCTTGAGATCAGTTTTAGGACTGAAAACTTAAATCAATTAAACTTTTAAGAAAAATTAACATTCTTTTCTATAAATATAAGGCTGATACTAACATAAAAACAAATTAAAATCTTCTCAAATTAAAATATAAAACTTCTGACAATGGTCCAATATGTATCAAATTATTGGTAGTCCTTGTACAAGGGTTTGGGACACTGTCAACATATAACCTGTTTACAATTTACATAAGTATATTTGGACTTCCTCTTTAGTTTTACGGGACAAAGAAGACATGATTTTTGCTTTGAGTGAGTCTCCTGAGTCAGTCTCCTGAGTCAGTCTACTGAGTAGAAGGTTCGTCTCGAGGCATATATACCCCTAAAACTCGCTTTAGTGTTACTTTTAGTTAATTTGCTATATTTGGCTTTATTGCACGTCTTTTCGTATGTGCAACGACTAAAAATCGTGAATTCTTTTTAGGAAATCAACTCTTACTATATTTTTGGCTGAATGCTGACTGTATAGAAGATAAGCATTGACACCACATAAGTCAAGAATTCATCGACTCGACAAATTTTGCTCGGACGCTGTTGCAGCGGTGACCTTGACGTTTGTTTTGATGTAGATCCACTTTGAGTACTATTTATTGACATTTTGAATGAAAATAACCCAAAAGAAAAAAAAATCCGTCAAGATTTTTATAAAACAATGTGTACGGTCCCACAGACCGCGGTCGAAAATAAAATAACTCACCTTATTTATAGGGCGACCTCAAAACGTTTCGCCACTAAAACTAAAGCTACTTAGCGCCTTAGATGCGAGGAGCTAGGAGAAAGGGGTAAACACGAAAATTACAAACTGCAAGCGGCCTGTGAGACCGCACGTCCATAGTGAAAGTTTAAGAATTATATATATTATTTGTAATACTATTATTTTAGTGATGCACAATTATTTTTAGTTAAAATAAATAAATGTTACGTGGTAGAGCCATGCTGCAGTTATATTAATAGTATAGTTGTTGCACGAATGGGTCGGCTCGACCGGGGAAGGACCACGCTCTCACAGAATATCAGCATAAAATAGCAGCTTATTGCTGCTGTGTTTCGTATGGTGAGTGTAGAGAACTGGAGACCCTTTTACTGGAAAGAGGCATTCTATCTTAGTCCTCGGCTGACAACGCATCTGCATTTAAATTTGCAAACGAAGATAAATGTAGATGTCTATGAGAACACAGCAACCACTTACCATCATGTGGACTGTGTGCTCGTTTGTCACCCTTATTCTATAAAAAATGTGTAATGTTTTGAAACTTAAGAACGGAATTAATAAATACAAGTTTAAAAATATTTTTGTTTTATTGCATTTCTTTAATACCTAGGTTGGTTCATTTTCCCTTTATTGTATATTTTCATATATTTATATTAGTGCAAACTCTCGTACCACTAAAAATAATATTAACTGAAATTGAATAATAACTTATTTACAGAGTGTAATGAAGCAACAAAATATAACAATTAGGTTTCATACAGTTTTTGGCTTATTTTTCAATAACGCATAATAGCATCCATCACTTCATCATATGCATCCTCTACCACACACTGGGCACGTATATTAGCACTGTTATCAACATTAATTACTTCTTGTTCATTAACTTTAAATATATTAATTTGAATAACACGTCGACGTCGCTTAGCAGAATCTTGACGTATAATAAAAGATGAAGACGATGTTTGTGAACATTTTTTTTTCTTCGAGGCTTTCTTTGATTTAGATTGCTGTTCATCATTCCTCATTAATCTGATATCTCGAAGCTGCTGATTTTCCAATTCTTTCGTATAGCCATCCACATCTTGGGCATAGTAAAAAGGGTTAGTAATAGGATAGACATGATCATTGAAACAATGTAAGAATTAAAAAAAGCTCTGTTAATAAAACTAGAGGTTCAATTTCATAAAATTAAACGATTTATTACACTTACCAAATAATCTTGCTGAAAGACGTGCGGAGACTGAGTTCTTAAGATTAAAACTTAAATGAAGTATTTACTTTTATACACATTATAATATGAAATATGAGCTTGATTTGACTCGTACACGTGTCACATGGATAACCATTTGAAGATTTTTTTGGATAATAAATACTGCTCTATAATTTCTTTTGTTTAGGTGACTCATTCCGTTTTAGTTTATATGAAAGGAAATTAGTTGACGTGAGTTTTAGTGAAAGTTAAAACCGATCAATCAAATAAGTTTTCTGAGATATTCCTTTATCAATAACAACAATTTTAATAAGACATAGACATGTTAGAAATGAAATGTATAGGTACAACTACTCTTGCCATAATAGTGGATATTTAATGTGTTAATAGTCTATATGCCATCAGAAGAAAATGAAGCTAATCGAGCAACCCGTTTCTTTAAAATGTATGAAATTAAAGCTGACATAAATTCTAGCACTTAGACACATCATTCTTTTACTAAACTCCATTCGCTGCATAATATGGTCCATCAAACTGTGGAAAAACAAATATAATGATAAGTTTGTTATTAAATGAAAATGGATTCAAATTTTGTAAAGTTTATCTTTATTCGAAAACAGCTTTCCAACCCAAATATCGATTTTTAGAAAAGTATAAAATTCCTGATATTAAATTACTCTGTTCCAAGATGAAGAAAAGTTATTCCGCCTCACAATGCGCTGGAAAAATCAATATTCATTTTTTTATAGGAGAGGGGCAAACGAGCATGTTCACCTGATGTTAGTGACTACCGCCGCCCATGAACAACTGCAACACCAGGAATTGCAGATGCGTTGCCGGCCTAAAAAGGAGAAGGCTCTTTCTTGAAGGTCTCTAAGTCGTATCGGTCCGGAAAAATCGCTGTTGGTAATCGATTCCACAAGGAAGTTGTGCGAGGAAGAAAATATCTTCTATGCACAGTGGTGGACCGCCAATCATCCAGATGGTATGGATGGTATCGCGAGATTTGTCGCGATGTGCGATGGTGAAATTGAGCGGCTGGAATTAGACCGAACAATTCCTCAGAGCACTCCCGTGGTACATGCGATAAAATACGCAAAGAGATGCAACATCTCTACGCAGTGCTAGTGAGTTGAGCCGATCGGAAGAACTCGGCCGTCGACGATTGATCCGCTCTGCGCTGAATGCGGTCAAGTGGAAGGAGCTGGCACTGTGGACCCTGCCCAGAGATGGGAACAGTATTTCATGCGAGGCCTGCACCGCACCTGCGCCTGCGCGTAAAGTTGCAGGCGGTGTGCCGGCATGAAATACTGCCCGCTCTACTGAGCACGCCAAGCTGTTTAGAGGCCAATTTGGCCTTCTTCCAAGTGACCACGAAACTGCACGTCACTCGATATGTCGACGTCGAGGATTCCGATACTGGCTGAGGCAACAAGGGGTGCCTTGAAAGGAGATACGACAAAGGGTTCCTTTTAGCGGTAAATGCGCAACTTGTCTTCTGGGATTGAACTGGACTAGATTCAGTCGCACCCTAATCCGAGACTTTGTTCAACAAAGTCTCGACTTTAGACAAGTTTGTTCCGGTACTCGGCGACGTTTTCCGAAATATTGGCACCGCCGGTATAGAGCATCACCAGTGCTTTCATCCGCATAGCAATGAATGTTACTGGTTTGCAACATATCATTGATATGCAGAAGAAACGGCGTTGATGATAGCACGCAGCCTTGTGGAACACCCGCGTTAATAGGCTTGTAATCGGGCACACACCGTCTACTACGACCTTGATGCTCCGATCAGCCAGAAAACTGATCTAATTGCAATTTCTCGGGAAGTCCATAGGAAGGAAGCGAAGAAGCGCTGTGCCAGAACCCGATCGAAGGCCTTCGCTTTGGCCAAACTAACGGCCAAAGCCTCCTATCGGACTCGATCGCCTGCGCCCATCTATGTGTTAGGTAAACAAGAAGATCACCAGCTGAGCGACCCGACGGCAACCGTACTGGTTTACCGTCAGGTTTTAATATCTTTGATGATGAAGTCTGCGAAAACCAAAGTGACATACGTAATTATTTTTCTATGGGTCGATATAAAAAAATTGATTGTTTTTATTTATCACAGACCTACTCAAAACTATCTAAGCAGTTAATTCGGGATAGTGCCAATTTATTGATATTTTTAAACAGGATGACATAAATATATTAAAACACATTTATGATGAGCACAATTTGATATGAGTTGGCATAAATTGGCAACTGGTATGGAAAGAAAAATATGAATGTTTAATTATTAACAAAGATTGCGAACTAGATAAGGGAAGGTACAGAAAATCGTTTGATGTATTTATTAAATTAGAATAAAATGATTAAATATTATTGTCAGATGAAAAACAATTAACTCTAGCACAAACTATAAGAACTATCAGAAGTATACAATATTGTCATACTTTAATATGGATGTAGATATGAAAAACAATTAATAAAATCAGTAAAATTGTTAAAACAAATTAAAACAAATGAGGAGGAAGAAAATAATTAAGAACGTAAACGACGTAAAATACTGAAACCAATAACCGATACATTAGAGACGATAGTTTCAATAAATAAAAGAAAGAAAATAATCAAATGGAAGCATCAGATGAGAATAATTAAGATAACTTTAGTTCATACAAGTGATATAAGTTCAGACACTAAAGAAGAATTTAATGAAAGCATTTTCGATGAAGAACGGGATAGTGAGATAAACGTTACTTATGGTATAAGAAACGAGGGTGGCAGGCTACTGATGGGAAACGTTCCAATCGCAATAAAGAAAACTGAAGACAGTTCAATAGTTGATATTAAAGACAAAAGCTATATCATTACTCCAGGACTATCAGAACTATTGTTTGAAAATAAACCTAATATAGATTTGGTCACTCATCAAGACAAACTAAAAAATAAAGATATTTTAATTAATACTAATACACACAGAAGAGGATTTATTGCATCAGGACAGATACAATGCAGTTCAGGTTTGGAATATTTAAAAATTATTAAACCTTCATTTCTTGAAACTGAAACAAGAAAAATAAAGCAAGACGGTAATTTAACAACTTTAAAAAAATATAGATCAAACACTGATTTAGTATATTGGGACGATCCTAATGAACTTATTGATAGGTTAAAAAATTTAGTTGCCTCAAAGAGTGCAGGAAATACAAACCATGATAATGAAATAATTTCAATAATAGAGGAATTAAAAGAAGCAGGCATCATTAGAGAATAAATAGAGGGTAAAATCCTTAATTAAAAGTAGTTGATAGTTAGCAAGTCAAACATGAACATCAATAAGTTTGGACATCATGTATTTAAACGACAAAAAATGGATAATAACTCAGAATCTCCGATTGCTAGCATGGCTGATGGATCTTTAAACGCTAAAAATAAAACCGTTAAAAACATTGGAAATCCAGTAGTTGTGAACAAGAACTATATTGATAAGAACATAAAGAACTTAGAAAGTAAACTAAAATCAATAAATCTAACTCTGACATAAATTGAAACGGAAATAAACAGTATTAAACAAAGTATAGATTCATTGAAACAGAAAATAAGAAAAAAATGAATAAAAAAGTAGTGGTGAAAGAAATACATAAACAAACAAGAAAAACTTTCCGCAAAGACATGTTGTGATGAAAGACATTGACGATTTATGGCAAGCTGATCTAATTGACATGCAATCTGTTTCTAAAGAAAATTCTAATTACAAATACATATTGACTTTTCAAAGTATGCTTGGGTATATCCTTTAAAACAAAAGAATATGGAACAAATGTTTGAAGCTTTCCGAGATTTATTCAGTAAAAATCGCATTCCTAAAAATTTACAAACCGATTTAGGAACTGAGTTTTACAACAAGAAACTTATGAATTTGTTCAGTCATTATAAAATAAATCATTACTCAACATATTCTACTAAAAAGCCCCTATAGTGTAAAGATTTATTAGGACCTTTAAAAGTATTATGTATAGACATTTTAGTTTAAAAGGAAACTATGTTTGGTAAAGACGCGCATTATTTCGAAATTAATAGAAACATATAATGATAGTATGCATAGAACCAAATCAAGTAAATGCAAGTAAAAATAATAGAGATATGGTAAAAATATAAAACTTGTTATGATAAAAGCTAGTACAAAAATCTAAACTTAAAGTTGGAGATTATGTACGTATTAGTAAGTATAAAGGAACTTTTGAAAAAGGATTTACACCAAATTGGTCGACTGAAATATTCAAAATTATAAAATTCAGAACACAGATCCTACCACCTATCTCATATAAGTTGCTAGGAAACCTATATCGAAATCCTATATTGGGATCATTTTATATCCAAGAATTACAAAAAACTAAACATCCTGATATTTACCTTGTTGAAAAGGTTATAAAAAAGAAAGGAAATATGCTATTCGTGAAATGGTTAGGTTTGCCTTCTAATGAAAACAGTTGGATAGATAAATCAAAAGTTTTATAAGCAAATAATATAAATTACATTCTCATTCTCATATTAACTCTCCGATAAGAAAGGTCTTTCTATGTAATTTTATTTTGAATAGTAAAATCAAATATTTTATTATTAGTATAACAATAATGGTGCATACATCAAAAATAAATACAAAAAAAAATGAAAAACAAAATACTAAAAAAAATGTTAAAAATATTAAAAAAGGCGCTGGGATGAAGAAAACTTTTAAAAATATTGTTTCAATTACAAAAAAACATAAAAAAGTTTAAGCCCCAATGCAAGAAAGCGGCTATCGATCTCGCCATGGCTGTAATTAAGGAATTGGCTTCAGATTCAAACTCGTCTGTGAGCGCACCGCGTGTGATACCTGTTCCAAAAGTTGGTGGATTTTACCGCTAATACCGATATTTGCTGGACTATCTGCTGCTGGAGGTTTGGCAGGTGGAGCAGCTGGCATTGCTAAAGCAGTCAATGCTATTAAATCTGCTAAGGAACGCTTGCAAGAATTAAAACGACATAATAAGAAATTGGAAGAAATACATATGTACAAGAAAAGGACTATGTCTCAAAGAGCATGTTGATGGTCTGGGAATTTATGTAAAAACTAAATCATAGGCTACACAAGAGCGCTTAAAATATAGATTTACTTAAATATAGCCAGGACATCCCATTTTTCAGAGGTGTTTATGAGGATGAATTACAAGTATACATACAAGAACACTCACGCCTGTCACCCAAAGGGTAGGCAGAGACTACGAACTTCCTTGGCACGATCCTGACACTCTTCTCGCCTCCTTTACATCCATATATCTACGCATACACGCACGTCCGTTAAGGTACTCTAATCTGGCCCATTTTCAATATATCGCCAATTTGGTCGATAAACCTTCGTCTAGGCGTCCTTCCCGACCCTTCCGTTCACTTCTGCAACATAAATTTGCTTTGTCACTCTTTCATCGTTCATTATTTCTAGATGACCAAACCACCGAAGCATTCCTTTCTTAATCCTGGTCATAACGTCATCTTGCAAACCACACTTTTCTCTTATCACACTATTTCACCTTGTCATTCAGATTCAGCCTAGCATATTCCTTAATGACCGCATTTCTACAGCATTTATTCAACTCTGCTTCTTTCGCCACACCCAGCTTTCATTACCATACATTAAAGTAGGACTAACACAGCATTATGAATTGCCATACGTGCCTTTTGACACATTCTGATTCTTTTCATAATAGCGTATAGAGCCCCATTCACTCTATTTCCTGCGTTCACTCGTCGTTCTTTATCCTTATCATATCTACCATCCTGCTAAATAAACATCCTAAATATACAAACTCATCCACTTGCTCAATCATCTCCCTTCTATTCTTATTTCACATAACGTTTTACTTACTTCTCTTTCAAAACCATCACTTTCGTCTTACTTGCGTTTACTTTCATACCCCTTTCTTTTTACCAGTTCATTAAAGTAACCATCATTTGCAACTCGGCCGCCGACGATGCAAATATGACAATCATCGGCGTACAAAAGGAATTTGACGGTTAACTCACCCATTCTCAACCCACATTCTTCAACTTTTAAAGTTTGCAAACAACTGTCCATAAATAGGTTAAACAGCCACAGGAAGCTACACAGCCCTGTCTGACACCTTTTGAATGCCAAACCAGTCCGAGTAGACCCCATTGATCCTGACACAAGCACTAGAGTCCCTATAAAGAGACCTTAATGTCTGTATCAAACCAGCGCTCAAACCAAATGAGTTAAGTGTTTGCCATAATACATTCCTGTCCACTCTATCATAAGCCTTTTCCAAGTTCACGAACACACAAAACTTTCTGGTTTTGGCCAAAACTTCTCGCAATCATGCATGGAAAGACTTGATCCGTACACCCCATCCCTTTCTAAATCCAGCTCCACATCCCAAATTTTTCCATCAGTTTCTTCCTAAGTATCCATTAAAAGGAATATGCTATTATTACCGCTTGCAAAATTAAAACGACATAATAAGAAAATGGAAGAAATATATATACGAAAAGGACTATGTCTCAAAGATGGTCTGAATTTATCTAAACAACAAAAAAAAAACTTAATCATAGGCTACCCAAGAGAGCACTTACTAATATAGATTTACTTAAATATAGCAAGGACATCTCATTTTCAGAGGAGTGTTTATAAGGAATGAATTGTTAATCTTAATATCTTTAATATCCATTAAAAAGAAATGTGCTATTATTAATCTTGACAGTTATGAGAATGCTGAACTCATTGGGTAGCCTATGCCAAACTAGATAATTATGTAGAGTATTATGATAGTTATGGCAATTTAAAGCCTCCAGAAGAATTCATCAAATCCATAGGACCGAATATATTTTATAATTATGATAACGAACAGAAACGTAACATATATAAATGTGGACATTTGTGTTTAATATTTTTAAAAACCTTTTGGAATCTAAATAAATACTAAGTACTTCGTGTTTTGAATTCAGTTTGTCATAATGTATTTAACTCTAATAATCACTGGTAATAAATCTGTTCTCCAATCTGCATTTGTATCTCCTTTGTTATTAGATAGTAATTATGAGTGTGGTTTACTGTTTTTTTTCTACATTTAACTCTATTCCTAACATAAATGAAAGCAATAATGTATTTGCCTATGGAAATAATACTTTTAAATGTTGTTTATTTTGTACTAAAGCAATTGATTTTGGGGTAAAAAATAGTATTGTTCCATTGCTCGGATCCTCGAAAACGATTTTAGAAGCAAAAAAATGGCATGAATCAACTCATCCTGAACATTATACCAATGTCTGCGATACGAATCGAATGTGATCTTATACAGGGCTCTTTCACATACGGTTCACCTACGCATATAATACATGAATATCAACTTATTGAAGTACCAAAATGTTGTTTATTTCCCTAAAGAAAAAATATATTTCATCAGTAACAGTAAAATTTTCGATTTAGGGGAAAATAATTAATTTTAACAAAACACATTCAACTGTGTCTTCACCTAAAGAAATCAAAATGAAAGACTTCAGTGACAATCAGTATATCTATAAAATGAGAATAAAAAGAAGTCTCAAGTCATTACCGAGTGCAACGTTAAACAATCCAGACGTGAAAAGATAAAAAAATAACAAAAAGTAATAAGGAATTTCTTCGAGCTCGAGGATTTAAAATATGAGTATTATAAAAATATCAGATTATCCGCAGTTCGATAATTCTATCGAAAGTTATGAAACGCATGCTTACAATCCTTACAATAATAGTTTAAATGAAAATGATGAAATAAGAATACCAATTCATCAACAAGATATCTACTTACCACCTTCAGCAAGTGCAATGTAAATTGAGGGAAAATTCTGTGTACAAGCTAAAGATCCCGCTGGAGTAAACAAAACAAAAAAAAGTTCATCTAACTAATAATGCCATTTCCTTTTTATTTCAAGATATTAGATATGAAATGAATGGTGTAGAAATAGACCGTGTGAGAAATGTTGGAATAACAACAACAATGAAATCTTTAGTATATATGAGTAGTGGAGAAAATAAAGCAGCAGCTATATGGGATTGGAACCTAAACGGATTTCATGATCAAGTTTTTATGTCTTAAAGGTTTTTTGTCTTACTACCGTTAAACAAGCTATTAGGCTTCGCAGAAGATTATAGAAAAATAATTATAAATTGTAAACATGAACTAATACTTAATAGAACTAGTACCAATTTAAACCGTATTGTGTCTGAAAAAGATGGCTCTGTTAGAGTAAGTTTACAAAAAGTGCAATGGCGTATGCCTCATATCAAGGTATCTGACCAGCAAAAGTTTACTTAAATAAAACATTTAGAGAAAGATAAGCCTGTTCAAATGGCATTTAGAAATTGGGATCTATATGAATATCCATTATTACCAAAGTCTACTAAACATAAATTCTCTGTCAAAACAACTTCGCAATTAGAGAAACCGCGTTATGTTATTTTTGGACTACAAACTAATAGAAAAAATAATAAAGTTAAAGACAGCGCCCTTTTCGATCATTGTAATTTGACAAATGTTACATTATTCTAAATTCTTACTATTATCCGTACGATGCTCTTAATTTGAAATTTGATGAAAATAAGTACAGTATATTATACGATATGTATGCAAGATTTCGTCAGTCGTTCTATAATCTTCCTGTCGATCCGTTGCTTGATCCTCAAACATTTAAAAATAAAGCTCCGTTGTTTGTAATTGATTGTTCACGACAAAACGAAAATTTAAAATCAGGACCTGTTGATGTGCGTCTAGAAATTGAATGTGAAAAGGATATTCCAGACAACACCAGTGCATATTGTTTAATAATAAACGATAATCTAGTAGAGTACAGATCCTTAAGTAACACAGTACGAAAAATATCATGAAATCTACGGCTATTGTATATGTACAAGAATTCAAAAGAGATAATAACGAATTTATTGTTAAAGAAATTGCTATCATTTGCGACAATCAAGTTCAAGTTTTATTGATTCTACCACCTTTTCCAGTTCACAACCTTACATACACAGAAAGGAAACAAGTGAGGTGGATAGAACGGAATAGAAAAATTAATTGAATTGATGGTTTCTTAAGAATATATTTGATCATGATGATGTTATAAATTAAGAAAACGTTAAATGTCCTAGTTTGTTAAATTTGTATCAAGAATATAGGTTTAGTAATGTTATTTTTAATTGTATTTATCATCCTTCATTTTGTGCACTAAAAATGTTACATGTTTAAAAAAATGGTGTAATCTTTTAAAAATAATATAAGTGGTTGTTGAAAAAAGTTTTTTTATTTTAAAATACCTTATTTCTTTTATTAAATATCTGAAATATTATCTCAAAAATAAATCTCTTAGTTATTCGTCAAATAAATAAATCTCAATTATTAAATTTTAATTAAGTACCTAACTTGGTGCCTTTTAATATAGGTATTGCTTAACTTGGTACCTATTAAATTGGTACTTATTAAAATTAAACCGACTGACTGATATTTTAATGCTATTCATGGCAATTAATTTGGATCGGTCTATTCGTCAGATTAAGAAGCAGTAACTCAGTAAACAATATTAGAGGATTCTACAGTTCGAGCCGTCATATCTGGCCGTAATAGGCGGTAGAATGGGGGCCTACAGCACAGACCGAGCGAGCCGATGTGAACAGTCTACCCTACTGTGGTAAAAGCAGCCACCTACGTTCCGACTTCAAATGTCACAGCTACTCTCCGGAGACAACGAAACGATTTAATTGAACCCCCGGTTCCGCTAAACTCCGACGACTAAAATATCACCGGCCCCTTATATACAAACAATACACACTCACTTATAAACACCGATAGGATAACGGATGGGATGCATCGTGTCCGCAGACGGGCAGGTGGGAGGCAGGTGGTTCTCACTGACCAGAACATCGAACGAAGCGAGTTAGCCGTAAGAAGCCTGCCACCCTTGTTCAGACGGTGGTTAGATAACTCAGATGTGAAAAGAAAAGTTCTCATAGTTGAACATCGTTGGCTCAGGACCGTGATTTATGGCAGTTTTTGGGGGAGGCCTATGTTCAGTAGTGGACATGTGACGGGCTGTAATGATGATGATGATGAACACCGTTACGAAAGTAACGTTGGACAAATGTATATGATCCCTCATCCTTTTTTATAGCGGCCTTTAAGGCCGCAAGCCCTGATTCCGATAAAACTGTAAAAACCAAAAAGCTAACAGCACTAACATCACAGAATCCATTACTAGCCTCTAAATATATTTATGTGAATGTAATGTATGTACACAAAACATAAGTAGTTAAAAAAACATAACTTCTGTAAATACTAGGAAGAGATATATATATATAATACAAAGTTTGTCCACTGTCAGCTTCAAAAATAAATTAAACAATCTATGCAAGTATAAACTAAGTTAAGCTGAATTTTAATATTTACCAATATTTAGGACCTTGTTCGTAAAATCGACATCATTTAATAAAAGGCTTGTTCGGGAGGCTGGAAGTCGTCAAGTCTGCGTGCGAGCCAATTCGTAATGACTCTCGAAAACAGCACGTAAACGCGGCTCAAAACAGAAATCGCTCTGTAGTTCCTCAAGGGAGCGTTTTCGCCTTTCTCGAAGAACAATACCACCGCACTTCTGCTCCACGCCTCCGGTGTAGTGTCACCATGGAGGACGGAAGGAATTAAAGAGCTTCTAAAGGACTTCAAGTACCGGTTTTCCACCCGTTTTCAGAAGCTCCGCTGTAATTCCATCCTCGCCTGGTGACCTGCTGTTTTTAAGGTGTTGGAGAGCCATTCTAATCTCGCTCAGACTGACGTCCGGAATATCATTGGAATAGTGTTGGATAAGACTTGCTCTTGGATCGTTACTCACACTTGCCTGTGGCTCCAATGATGATGTGTGCAGCTGCCCCTAGAACCTCTCAATCTCACTCAAAATCTCAGGTGTCCCGGACGCTGCCACACTCGGTCTTCAGCTTCAACAGTTGGCTATTTCAGGAAGACAGATCTCTAGCAAAGACTTTGGAGCCCTGGTTCCGCTCGATCGTTTCTTCAATATGAGCAGTATTAAAGTTGCGTAAGTCCCGCCACATGCATTTGGAGATTTGTCTGTTCAGTTGCCTGTATGCTGTCAAATCTACTGAAGACTGCAACTTCTTTTCCCGTCTAACAGCCATGAGATTAAGAGTATGATCGGAGAGTTTTTGTGTTCTTCTGCGGTGGGTCTTGCAAAACTTAGCTCCGACCCTGTAGTTTTTCAAGGGAGGAAAACGCTCCCTTGAAAAACTACAGAGCGATTTCTGTTTTGAGCCGCGTTTACGTGCTGTTTTCGAGAGTCATTACGAATTGGCTCGCACGCAGACTTGACGACTTCCAGCCTCCCGAACAAGCCGGTTTCCGAAGAGGCTTTAGTACCATGGACCACATACACACCCTTTGGCATGTTGTACAGAAGACAGAAGGTGGACTATGAGAAAGCCTTTGATTCCGTCGAAATTTGGGCGGTGCTACAGTCCCTTCAGTGGTGCCAAGTTGACTGTCGGTATATCGAAGTGCTGAAGTGTTTGTTTAGTAGGGCTACGATGGCTATCCGAGTACAGAACCAGAGTACGAAACCTATTTAACTGCAGAGGTGTAAGACAGGGTAACGTTATATCCCCGAAACTCTTCACGGACTGGAAAGGATACGGTATTAACATCAATGGGGAGTACATCACTCACCTTCGATTTGCCGATGTTATAGTCCTTATGGCAGAATCGCTGGAGGACCTAAGCACTATGCTCAATGACCTCAATAGTGCCTTCCAACGGATAGGTCTTAAGATGAACATGGACAAAACAAAGATCTTGTTTAATATCCCTATCACACCTATGCCAGTAGTTGCTAGGAGCATTAAGCTCTAAGTTGTTGACGAGTATGTTTACCTGGGACAAATAGTCCGACTAGGTACGTCCAACTTCAACCGAGAGGTCAATTGACGGAGCTGGGCAGCGTTCGGGAAATTACTACACAACTTCTCGTCAGGTATACCTCAAAACCTGAAAACTAGATTGTACAACCAGTGCGTTTTGCCAGTGATGACTTATGGATCTGAGACTTGGTCCTTCACTGCTGACCGTATGAGGACGCTCAAAGTCGCTCAGCGAGCTATGGAGAGTGCTATGCTCGGAGTTTCTCTACGTGATAAACTTAGAAATGAGGATATCCGCAGTAGAACCAGAGTAACCGACATAGCCCAACGGATTAATAAGCTGAATTGGCAATGGGCCGGCCATATAGCTCGAAGAACCGACAACCGATGGGGAAAAAAGATTGTCGAGTGGCAGCCTCGTACTGGTAGGCGAAGTGTAGGGTCCCACTAGATGGAGTGACGACCTGGTAAGACATGCAGGAAGTCGATGGATGCAGGTGGCTCAGGACCGTGCTTTGTGGCATTCCTTGGGGGAGGCCTATGTTCAGCAGTGGACTTGTGAAGGGCTGTAATGATGATGATGATGATGATGATAATACTTAATTTAAGTGAGTAATAGGATTATAAGTCCGTTAAACTACAACTGTACTAAAGTTGGAAAAATTTACTTTGCCAATATGCGCTCAATAAAATAAAATGATATGTCTTACCTAGTTTAAAGAGCACCTCTCGCCCTCCCTCAATTGCGTGCACTATCCCCGCCACCACTAATCAAAGCACCACTATTCCTACCACCACTACACTAGGAAAGACACACCACCGATGACAATACGACACGAGTTTCGCCTCTACACGAGGCATCGTCAGGTGTAGTAGACTCTACGGTGGCTGACCGCTAAGTGAGCGGTGAGCCAAAAACAGCTGCTATTTATAAGACTCGCCGACGCAACCGCTCCCCACTTAAGTAGCGAGCGACCACGTTATGCGATAAAACATGCGACCAATCACCATGGGATTAGTTGTGGCGGGGATAGTGCACGCAATTGAGGGACGCGGTAGGTGCTCTTCAAACTAGGTAAGACACATCATTTTATTTTTGAGCGGATATTGGCAAAGTAAATTTTTCCAACTTTAATATAATGGATTTCCGCAAAGTAACGCCTGATTCTATTAATTAAATTATTGTACTTGAAATTATAGAAAACTAAAATCGAATACAGAGCTGATGCTGTCTTTGTTAAAAAAATTTGTGAATCAATGTCTTAACTTTTACTAATTCATCGAGAGTTTCATCTTCGTAGCTTGTTAGCAAAAGTTCAAAGTTTTATGTGAGATATTATTTTGCTTAAATCAATACTCAATTTAAGTATAACGGGTGGAATAATTACGTTTGTTTAATTTTTTGATAAATCCATAATTTTTTTTTTTTTTACTTTTAAAACGTTATCCTCTTTACTCTAGGATTATCTCCTGTATCGTTGAAACATTTTAAATGTATAAATTTTTCATAAAAAACAAATTCAGTCCCGGAACAAATATTTGTAGGCCTTACAAATAACTTCGTGCGAGATTAAAACCCGCGTGCCCACAGGGCCGCATCCAAATACTGCGCTACGGCGAGCTCATTAAAAATAAATTAATGAATAAAACACCAACATTCATTGATAAGAAAGAACAGACAATTTATTTTGATAACATATTTAACTTGTGGTTTCTAAAAGGATCAAATGGTTGCGCGATTCACAAAGGGATAGCGCCATCTATGGACAGTTTTTAGAACTAAGATAATCGTACTGTATACCGTGTTAAATGTTGTTGAAACTATAGCTATCTGTTTACAATGAATTGATATTAGTTTAATCTACAATAATTAGAATATTTATTTAACAACTAGACATTCCGCCCACCATGGCCAGAATGGTCATTATTCCCGCCCACCATGAATCAACAATCACCGAAAGTGGACTGTAAATAGACAAGGTAAAACATGAGTGTGTAGATTCAAATGGTTGAATCATGGTAAAAAAAAACAAATAGGTAATCTTTAAAATCCTAAAAATCTTATTAAATAGAATCCAAAGATATTTAATCTAAAGATTTACGTTTACAAAATGCTCAATTAACCAAACAAAAAACAACTCCTAAACTTAAAAATAACAATAAACGTGTCAGGCATTGACTGACACCAAAGAGAATAAATAAAGATAGGCATTATTCTGCCACTGGCAAGACACACAATTTTACAATAGGCCTTTTAATTATGACATCCTTGCATTTGAGACTCACTACCATGTAATATTGTCCAAACCCTTGTGTTTTTCTGTAATAATACCTATAGCCATTTCTGCCGGAGGATCATCCTCTTAACTAAAACTACGTCCCAATTTTAGGCTCTGGTGTTTGGTTTGCCCACCGGTGACGTTGCAGAAACTGAGTCAAATATTCAGACCACCTTCGCCAGAAGTCCTGTAACATTTTCTGGGTTGTTGCGTTTCAGAGAAGATATTGACGAAGTTTCATAATTGGCATCTGGAACAAGCACCAAGGGTCACTGATGATAAAATGTCCCGTGAGAGGTGTTGATCCTGTGCATTGGTGCTAACCTGTGACAACGGCCTAGAATTAAGGCATGCCTCAATTTGATACAGCTGGGTAGATATCTCCTCGTAAGTTAGGGTCTCTGTACCGATCACACGCTTCAGGTGATGTTTTGTGGACTTTATCCCACTCTCCAAATTCCACCGAAGTGAGGAGCTCGGTGGATAAAATGCCAGGTGGTTCCAGCAGTAGCTAAACTCAGCGACGTCATGGTTGAATTTTCCTGAGCTACTAGGGTCCTTAGCTCGCGCAGCACCCACGAAATTCGTTCCATTATCGCTGTAGAGATCAGCGCAATGGCCACGTCTAGAAACGAACCTTGAATGCTGCTAGGAATCCCTGTGACGTAAGATCGGTTACGGTTCCAAATGTACGGCTCTTGTGTAGCATACACGAATAAGGCATATATAGCCCTTGTACGCTCGATGACCTCTTCCTTTAGAAGTCCTTATCTGGATGGGTCCAGCATAATCCACGCCGCTTTGATAGAATGGGCGGATTGGAGACCCGTGCACAGGTCCCATGAGTTGGTGTCTACATTGTGCTGCATATCACACATGTGACACATTTGCGTACAAATAATTTGGTACGATTTTTTACATCGAGGATCCAATATTTGGATCGTAGGTAATTGACCATTAATTGAGGACCTCCGTGTAGGGTTCTTTGATGGGCATCAGCAATGACAAGATTTGTGAAATGAGATTTCTATGGCAGGACAATCGGGTGTTTTTTGTCATTACTTACATCCGCTCTCTCAAGACGACCACCAACCCTCAAAATGCCTTCACCGCCCAGGAAAGGAGTCAAAGTGGTAAGTTTACTTTTCTTATTAACTGCACCTCTAAGCTTAATATCTTTAATTTCCTGTGCAAAATACGTAGCTTGACACGCATTTATGCTGATTTGAATTACTTTTGCTAGTTCTCTGCTAGTTAACCAACTCGGAAACGTTGTTGACGAAAACTTGATCCATAATTCAAATTGATCTTCCCTGGTTACATGACAAGCTTTCTTTCCTTTCTCTTCCAAATCCGTGTCACTTATCTCCTTCCTGTTATATTCCATATTCGTGTCCTTTTACCAGGCAAGTCCAGCTTTCCAGAGGGGAATTCCTTCACATTCCAACGGGTTGACTCCACGGGAACGCAATCTACCGGGTTGTCGGTAGACGACACATGTGACCACTGATCTCTGTCCAAAATTTTAAAAATTTCTGAAACTCGATTTGCAATGAACGTCTTCCAGCCGCTTGGATGACTGCTCAACCAAGCTAAATCGATTGTGGAGTCCGTCCATGCATGTAGATTTATCTTCGATACTTTCAAAACTTCAGAGACTTCCCTTAATAATCTCGCCAATAGAACGGCACCGCACAACTCTAGCCTCGTGATAGACACTTGCTTTATTGGGGCTACCTTGGTTTTACACGTAATGAGAGTAACCCTAACAGTTACAGATTCATCTACCACACGGGCGTAAACCACAGCAGCATACGCATCAGCAGAGGCGTTGCTGAATCCAGTAACTCCAGTTTCCCATATGTTTGCTCATACCAATCCAGCGCGGCATCTGAAATTGAGTAGTGCTGTCAGTTCACCGTAGGTAATCCAATCATTGAATAGTTTCGGTGGGAGTCATCCCAACCGATCCCTGCTAGCCACAGCTGTTGAATGAATATTTTGCTTTGCTTTTATGATGGCTGGAGCAATCCATCCAATAGGATTGAGCAGTTTGCAATATCTGATAACCTTCTCTTTTTGTTATAGGTTCCACGAGGCGGTAGTTGCATGGAGTATTCGAAGTCGTCGGTACGTCGATTCCAGGTAAGTCCGAGTATTTTAAGAATTCAATTTTGAGTTCCAAATTGCTTTCTGTTGTTTCTATTTCTTTGCTTATTTCCTTTAACAGTGTTTCATTGTTGCTTGACCATTTTTGAAGTTCAAACCCCCCTTTGCTTAATAATTCGTTGATCTTTTTATAGATTTGTTTTCCTTCCAGGACTGTTTCGCAGCCGGTAAGTAAGTCATCCATATAAAAATCATTTAAGATTCTTTCAGATGCTAATGGAAACGGTTTTCCTTCATCATACACGAGCTGGTCCAGTGTTCTAACTGCGAGATATGGGGCTGCAGCAGTGCCAAATGTGACTCGCAACAATCGAAAATGTTCAATAAGTTGTTCCGCGTGCTCGCAAAACCAATCGTTGTAATCTACATCTTCACTAGCCATCAATATTTGGCGGTACATTTTAACTATGTCGGCGACCAAACATACAGGGTGAAGTCTCCACCTCATCACCAAGTGACGCAGATCCGATTGAAGAGTTGGACCTACCATCAATTCACTGTTGAGAGATACACCGTTGTTGTCGCGACACGAAGCGTCAAAGACAACTCTCAGTTTGGATGTTGTTTTGTTAAGCTTCACTACGGCATGATGAGGTAGGTACACACTGTCTAATTTGTTGATCTCATCTTTTGGTACCTTCTCCATGTGGCCAAGTTCCAGGTACTCATCAAAAACATCGGAATAGAGATTTTTAAGCTGTGGTGACCGTACTAAACGCTTTTCTTGCATAAGGAATCTGCTAACTGCAATTTCCCGCGAATTCCCGGATTTGCAGCTCGGGTTTTCCTCCTTGAATGGTAGTTTGACGATATATCGTCCTGAACGGTCTCTTGTGGTTGTTTCCTTATAGAATTCCTCACATCTTTGTTCCTCAGGTGTGTGGTGAGTTTTGTTGAGAAGACATTGATCAGATTCGATTTCCCAAAATTGTTTAAGATCAAATTCTTCTTCGATAACTTGAGTGTGTAAAGTGGTTATGGAGTTACTACAACTTGATTCCGTTTTTCGACCTTCAGATACTTGGCCCGACAAAATCCAGCCGAGTCTAGTGTTTTGCGCTATAGGGGTTCCCATTGGACCTTTAAATAGCCCGTCTAATAGTATCTGACAATAGACCTCTGCACCCAACAGCAAGTCTATTTTGTTTGGAACGTTGAAATTTGGATCTGCTAACCTCATTTTTGGCATATAATATAGCTGTATGTCAACCTGTCGTTCAGGAAGAAATGTGGTAAGTTTGGTAAGAACGTGCGCCTTCACTTTAATGTTGAAGGTTGGATCATGGATCGATTGTAGTTTGATGTGTACACATGTTTAGAGTTGACCGATGTGTTGCAGTCACCCTACTCCAGATATGACACTTTGCTTGTTTCTTTCTTCAGCCCAAGTATTGAACTGCAGACTCCGTTATAAACGAAGCTGTGATCCTTGGTCGAGTAAAGACCTGAGTGTCATAAAAGATCCGTTATTTGTTTCAGCCTTTACTAAAGCGGTTGCTAAAAGGACTTGACTCTTGTTGTTAGAGAAACAAGTGGTAATGTTGGTCTGATCATTTCCGTTTGGTACTGTCGCTGTTGCCGCGACAACATTGTTACTATTCGATTGAGTGGTTACCTGTACATTATTCGATTGAACGTTGGTGGTGTTTGAATGCAATAGCGAGTGATGTTTCTTTTTGCAAATTCTACATCTGGTGGGCAAACGACACGTTATGACCGAATGATTTGCGCCTAAGCAGTTAAAACACAAGTTGGAGGTTTGGACAAAGTTACGACGTGCTAATAGAGTTTCATTTGCGAACTTCTTACAATTTCCGAGCTTATGATCATTATCAGAACAGTAGGAACATGGTACAGATACTTGTCATTATTTTTGTGACTACATGATGGGATTGAGTACATTTGTGATTTTAGGATTCAAAAATTGAGTGACCTGTATCTGTGTTCTAAAAACTCTAAAAATTGCTTTAATGTGGGCAAGTCGTTTGTAAGGTCACAAATTTTTGCTTCCCACTGCTTATGAGATTCACTATCTAATTTTGAGGACAAAAGATAAATCACAATAATATCCCAATTTTCAGTTTTCACACCAGTATTTTTAACGCATTTAAACACTCGTTAGTGGTATCAAACATTTTTTAAGAGCACTGGAATTTTCATGAACAATATTTTTTGACTAAAAACCTTTAAAATACAGCTAGTTACATATCTCTTATTGTTAAATCTTTTCTCCAAAAGATCCCAACACACTGAATAATTGTCACTTGTTATTGGTAAATTTCTTATGCTTATGCTTGCTTATGCTTATGTTGCTTATGCCCATGCATGGCTCAAGTATGGCATTATACTGTGGGGAAACAGCACAGACGTAAATAAATTATTTATTCTACAAAAAAAAATGTATCTATACACGCAACATAGATAACACACTGACAGTTGTAAACCTACTTCATTTCGTAAAAATATTAACACTTACATCTATATATATACTAGAAGTATGCACATTTGTTAAAAAGAATATGCACCTTTTTTCAATATACCCTGGCCTCATTTTTACGTCCTAATAATAAATTAGCTCCACCTATCACAAAATTACAAACAGTTAAATCAGGACCCTATGGTATGTGTGTAAAATTTATAATAAAATCCCTAAATGTTTACAAAAGAAGAATCATTAAATAAATTTCAAAGAGAGTTAAAAATATTTAATTGAAAAAAGTTTCTATTCGTTGTCGGAGTTTTTCGGTGAAAAATAATAATTGTTTAATTGAATAAAGACATATATATTATACTTTTTATTAACATGGTATTAAAAATTATTGCAAATGTTTATTAAACCTAAAAGTAATGTTTAGTTTAAGTAAATAAAATTAGTAATTCTTCTTTCTAAATCAATTAAATCAAATTGATATATAATGTTGCTAAGCCCTATCATGGCTCATGTTTGGCTCTATTATATCCAACATAAGAACTATTTATGTAACCACATGAACGCAATAAAATGTTTGAGTTTGAGTTTGAGTTTGAGTAAAAAAATCGAGAAATTATGTAATATGAGTACCGTCGTGGCAGCAATGGGGTAAAAGCGGCACGCAACATCAACGACGGAGCAAATACTACAAACGAACGCACCACCTGTTATTGGTTTGCCCGCTTCCGTTCTGGAAATTTCGACCTGAAAAATCGAAAACTTTAGTCGACATTGACGAATAAAAGGCAATTGTGGAAGCTGATGATACTCAAACTACGGTTGAATTAGCAGCAGCTTTCGACGTTAGCATCAAAACAATATTGGTCCATTTGCGTCAAATTGGCAAGATAAAAAAGCTTGACAAATGGGTGCTCCACGAACTCAATGATCAAATGATAGGCACACAAACGAAAGAATTTTTAACCTCATTGTTACCTGCGACAAAAGCAGCTTCTGTTAGACAATCGAAAGTGCTCAGCAAGTTGGTTGGATCCTGGTTCAGCACCAAAACAATACCCTAAACGAAAACTTACCCCTAGAAAAGTGATGGTCACTGTTTGGTGGTTTAGCGCCGGTGTGATTTATTACAGCTTCTTACCAAACAGGATGAGCATTACTGCAGATGTGTACTATGTAGAACTGAACACAATGATGGAGAAGCTCGCACGTCTCCAACCAGCTTTGGTCAATCTCCCGTCCCCGCTGCTCCTGCACGACAACGCGCGACCTCATACTGCACAACAGACGGTCTATAAGTTACAGGAACTGTGGTATGAAGCTCTCCGTCATCCGCCGTACTCGCCAGAACTTGCGTCTTCGGACTTCTACTTTTTCCAGTATTTGGATTTTTTTTTGGCGGGAAAAAAAATTAAATACCCGAGAGGCAGTACAAAATGCCTTTGAAGAATTCTGTGCCTCCCGTCCAGCTGATATTTTCAAGAATGGCATCAATAACTGCTACTGCGTTGATAAATTTGCATCAATTGTATGGGATTATTTTGATTAATAGAAATATAAACATTATAGAAAAAAAAATTACGTTAAATTATTTCATAAGAAACGGCCATTTTATAGGTAAAGACCTTATATCTATCCATCTATCAATTACAGTCTATAAAAGTCCACTGATAAACATAGACCTCCCCCATAGATTGCCTGATTTTGCCATAGTTGCCACGCTTGGCAAGCAGGTTTTTACGACAATCACTGGACGATATGTCGTAGTGCTAGTAATACTTTTTTTTACACCGCCACTACACGGTAATGTCCTCCTTACCGAATTTTAGCTCGACAACCAATCTCAATGGGGGGTAGCCATCTGCACAGGAAAAAACTATGCAGCAGTGTTTGCGATGAAACAGAAATCTGGCACAACCGGAATAGAATCAAGAGCAGGACCAACAGGTTTACTAGTTTTTTGAGGTAAGGCGATGAAACAGCGCCTCTAGACTCCAGCCTGCTACTGAGAATTTCTCGACAGAAAAACCTAATAGCTGATTTTGGCTAGACCCCGAATTCGTTCCCACACCACATGATCAGCAGTTGCGCTTAAGACCAGAAGAACATGGAGACAGTCAACTCACACTCGTAATGTTACTGATTGCTCAAGACTTATGAAACTTATTTGCGTTAGACGTAACTTAATGACGTGTGATGATCTAAACGAACACACATATTCTCTAGGACATATTTGTTTCAATGAAGCACTCACTTTATATAAAGCTATAAACCAAAACTGCTTCGCAAACTGTTTTCAAGTTTATTAACTTTAAATTGCAATAAACCCGAGTGCACCATATTTTTATGACGGAATTAGAAGACAGGTGTTACAAAAATACAATTTTATTTTCGGCACCCTGATATCCTACTTTCAACTTTAAGATGTAGGTCACAAGAAAGTCTGCAGACTTATTGATTTAAAAGAACATTAACGATGTAGTTGATATAATAGATAGTTAATAGAATGCGTTACATTGCGAAAATTCATTATATTAAATAATTGAAAATAAATAAACATAGATTTGCATGTCAATAAAATGGTGCTTACCTCGTTTGAAGGAAACCTTCCTCTGTCCCACAATTGCCTGCACTAACTTTCCCACCACTACCCCCAAAACTACAACAGGAAAGAAACACCACCGTCGATAATACGCGTGTTTTGCCTCCAAACAAGATATCATCACGAAAAGTTGTCTCTGCGATAACTAACTTCAAGCGGTTAGAAAGAAAGTCTTAGTGGTTAGCCATTTTATTTTTCAAGTGGATCTTGGGTGATTTATTTTCACATTAGTAATAATAATTGCTTTTATGACACGTATTAATAACTTTGTTACACATTCCTTTCACCTAGAAAGTCTTCAATCAATCAGGAAACCTTTGAAACGGTTTCACCGTCACTTGTCGGATGCTATTTTTAATGTTGTCATAAGCTGAATATTAGGGCCTATTTGGGTGAAATATTTCTCTACGCCACCACGATAAGACAGAGAGAGCCTTTCTAATTTATTTTTTAAATATCCATTAAATTATTATAAATGCATAATGCAATTACGAGACTTTCATAACCTTTTAAATAAAACATTATGTGGTACTGAATATCACGCGACAAGATTTATGTAAAAGCAAATTAAGCTGCCAATTGCGTGAAAGGAGTTTGCTTAAGTAATGATTATGCAATCTTTCTTAATTTGGATTAATTTAATTTTAAATATCTGATCCTTGGGGTGATTAGCAGTGGACTTGTAAATGGCTGTAATGATGATGATAATGAAACATCTGGTCTACCTATACTGAAATCGTTTCTGACATTATAGCAATATAATATATTCGTAGCCCATCATGATAGACTTCGTAATGAGGGTATCTGTAGTAGAACCAGAGTAATCAATATAGCTCAACGAAAAATTAAGCTGAAATGGCAATGCAGTTGGGAGTTAGAATCCTTGCATTAAAATCTACTCCCTATCACATTATGCATGAGCATTAATTGGGGTATATATTTGGCCTATTAAAAGTCTCTTGTTTATGGGAATCTATTACATTATTACAAGCTGTGCCCGCACTTTCATACTTGCAAGTTAAAATATCACCTACGAATCCTGCTAATTTATAGAAATGAAACTTTGGTGTCTATTAGGTCTAAAAACTTTTTAATCTTAATTTACGTCACCACTGCCCCATAATATCATCGTGACTATCTTATGAGGCGACAGAGGGCAATAAAAAGGGTAACAGGCTGCAGTATATTCCTGATAACAACTTAAAATAATAATTAACTGCGGTAGTTCACCTACCTGGTAAGAGTGGCATCTATCGCAAATATGTCCCCTATGGGGCAAACAATCATCACACAATAAAATTGTTTCAAATATAGTAATAATTTCATGTTTATTACTTAAATACCACTGAACAAATACAGATGAAGTTAGTAATAACTATAATAGTGATAATACCCAAATTTTTACAGTAGTGGATTATTTAAAGATATATCCAAACATTTTTTCATTGCACTTTTGCACGCTTAACGAAAAGCGTACCCGACTGTCTATTATTGGTTACTGAAACAATTTCAATTAAACAACTAGCCCAAGCTTATCTTTATACTTCATCGAAAACTATATCCAAATTTATTCTTCTATTGTGGAATGACATTTATACGTGCACAAACATATACGAACAGATAAAATAACTGTTTACGATTTTATTATATGAATTAGATGCCTTGATATTCAAAAGTTTTTACCATAGACGAAGTGAACCAAAAGCAAAGCACCTTTTCAGAAGATTATTCCCAACAGAGACATTACTTTTTATTTAACAATTAAATTACAGCACCCTACTCGTGAGTATAGTACAATGGACCTACGATACAATAAGAAAATGAGTCAATGCAGATCAAGCGACACGTTCTTACGAACGTAACAATTTTGCAAAAGTAGATTTGTGTGGACTAAGAAAACTTGAAAATTTCATGTGAGTAGTACTTTCTTCTGTAGTATTAAATATCAAAATATAAGCATTTATTTACTACGTCAAATTAAATAAGTCAAATAAAATGAAATAAATTTTGATTTAAAAAGTAATAAACCTATCATATTAAATATTATTTAATAATCCACTAGAGTCCAGTCTGGAAATGTTTAGATATTGTAAAAGAAATTTTTATAAATTTAATAATTGTTTTTTTTATAGAATAAGGGTGACAAATGAGCGCACAGTCCATCTGATGGTAAGTGGATGCTGTGGCCTATGGACATCTACATCTATCCTCGTTTAAGAATCAAAATGCAGATGCGTTGCCACCCCTGAGGACTAAGATGGAATGCCTCGTTTCCATTAAAAAAAATCTCCGGTTCTCTACACTCACCAAACAAAACAAAGCAACATCACAAGCTGACCGGCAAAAACAGGGCAATATTCCGTTGGCACAAAGACAACACACACAAGTTGCAAAAATACCTTTTTTCATAGTTTCCATAGTAACCAAGACCAGGCCCGCTTTCTAGCCGTTTCGACAAAGGAGCCAACGGTTACCCGCTCTACCATGAAGTAATTCCTCGGCACATTATACTAGTTATTAGAAATGCTTACGCATAGCCGAGGAGGAATCCGATTAGAAGCGGCGATCTGTCAACTTCATCAGTGCCCCTGTGGCAGCGGCGTCAACGAGTTTGGGCTCCACAGACTCACATGTAAGAAAAGTGTTGGTCGGCTGGAAGGGCTCTTGTCTTAGAGCCTTTTCGAATATTTAGAGACGATGGCAGGAGACCCAACGGCATGACTTTGGTCCCTTAGGAGAATGCTCTCCTCTGGGACGCTACGAGTGTAGACACTTTAGCTACCTCTATTCTAAGGAGTACGTCGTTCTGAGCCGGGGCGGCGACAGAGGCGGCTGAACATGAGTAAGTGACGTAAGTATAAGACTCTGAGAGATAACAATTTAAGCAATTGATTTTAATATTAGAGATTAAAATCTACTATTTAAAAATTAATGTTTGTTTGTTTTTTCGTCTTTTATGCGCTGCCATACCGTTCATCAGATTGCGGTAAAACTTTGGCAATTTATTGCTTGCACTTGCGCAAAGGCTATATAGCTATAGTACAATTAACTTACAGTAGGTGGCGCGCATATCATACTGCCAATTAGTGATTATATTCTTTTTGAATAAAACTATTTTTATGGATTTTATCGCGTTTAATTTTACTATTTTGATTCCCGACGTTTCGGGTGCTTTACAGCAACCCATGCTTACGGAGGGAACTCAGATGTTTGACGTCCCGATGTCATAGTTAGCCGGCTACCTTCATTTTTTAAATATTAATTTTTGGTTCGATCTACGCAGAATGAGCTTACAGTATCTTGAAGTCTTGCAGTGGTATGCTTGGGTTTGGATTTAATTTTGTTAATTATAGGATCCCAAGCAGATGGCAGCACCCATCCATCTTCTCTATTGAAATTAGGATGTTTTTTAATTTCAATAGCCTCGTGTATCATCATTGGTAGGAATCGGTGTTCTTTTGCGAGGATTTGTGGTCTATCAAATCTGATGTAATGGCGGGGACCATCTTGAACATGTTCACAGACTGCAGACTTCACAGAGCGTCGGTGCTTCACGTCAGCTATATGTTCTTTCACGCGGGTTTTAATGGATCTTTTTGTTTGTCCTATGTAAAAGAGACCATATTCACAATCAAGCTTGTACACTCCTGCATCTTGTAGAGGGATATTATACTTGACGAATGGTAAAAATTGAGTAATCTTCTTCAGCGGCTTGAAGTATGTTTTAATAGAAGCTCGCTTCAAAATGTAGCCAACCTTGTCTGTGACTGCTCTGACATAGGGTAGTACAGCAGGCACACGCTCGACTGTGGCTGGCTTCACTCGGTCACTGTGACGTTCTGAAGCTCGGCGGCCAGATGTTTTCTGTCACAGGTCCCTCGTGCTCTCTGAAACAAAGATTTTCCCCCGGTAGCTAACTGTGATGGATGATGGTGCGATTCACCATTTAAATATCGGTTGGTATAGGTCTTTTTCCTATACCAACCGATATTTAAATGGTGAAGCATCAACGTCGAGCAAGTATTGCAAGACAACAAGCTTCGGGTCCCGCGCCTACGTAATAAAGAAAAGAAATATATAATATAATTTTATCGATATACTCAGTAGGAGCCTCTAAAAAATAAAAAAATAAAAAATCATAGGCATATAGTTTATTACGCTATCTTTGACCAACGCCATTTTTCTACCAACTTCAAACAGGAGGTACTCGATTCGAATGTATGTTTTTTTATGTGTGTTACCTCCTAACTTCTTTCTGGGTGAACCGATTTCGTTGATTCTTTTTTTATTTGAAAGCTGGTGCTTTACATGTGGTCCCATATAAATTTGATCAAGATCTGACTAATAGTTTTTGAGTTATTCTTAATAATTATATTGAAGTCGGTTGTACAAATTTTTTAATTTTAAATTATTGTTGAAAACAACAACTTCGCTATAATGTCCACTATATATCGAAATTATAACATAAAACGTAACTTTCGCATATTGGACTTTGTGGAATTTAAGACTGTGTTTTTTACATGATTTATATTGATAACTCACACTTTATATTTAATTTTCAGTTAATTCTGACTATTAAATATAAAGTGATTAACAATTTCATTGGTGCTGGCGGGATCCGCCGGCACCAATAGTAATTACAATTTTAAGTGCTGATTTACCACGTGCTTGGCGGTGAAAACATCGTGAGGAAACCTGCATGTCTGAGAAATCAAAAAAAAAATATTTCGAAGACATGTGAAGTTCGCCAACACGCATTGGGGCAGCGCGGCGGACATTTCCTTGCCCTAAAACCCTCTCAGAAATCAGAGGAGGCCTGTGCCTAGCAGTGGGACGTATAAAGGCTGTAATTTTACTTTTTTTTACGTGAACGACAGTATTTGAAATGGAAATTTTATAAAGAGAATAAAATTGTTAGGAAGCAAAATATAAGCAAATAACTTTCAAAAAGAGTGTAATTAAAAATACTTACCTTTTATATAAAAAACTAACAACAAACTTTCTTTTGTACCCA
Source organism: Parnassius orleans (assembly GCA_029286625.1). Taxonomy (NCBI): domain Eukaryota; kingdom Metazoa; phylum Arthropoda; class Insecta; order Lepidoptera; family Papilionidae; genus Parnassius; species Parnassius orleans. The sequence goes on along the minus strand of JAGSMP010001740.1, from coordinate 3,495 downwards.
TTAATTTTTTTTAAATTTATATTTTACTCTACACTCATGCGGCGAAGGAAATAGACTAAAGTATGTGAAGTAAACGCGACGGGTAGGTAAAAGCGGAACCTCGTCATTTGAAGTAAATTCTATTAATTTAGAGAAGCGTAATTTAGTAACGAAACTAATTCTAATAAAATTTTAGTTGTATAATTGTTATAAATAACATTTAAAAAAGTATTGTTCTGAGCACTCTTAACTATGGTGTATAGTGATTATATACTCTTTGGTTCTGAGGGGTTCTTTCTAAATATTAACATACTCTTTGGAGCTTTCTACAAAGGTAACCTTGAACTATCTCATGTATAAGTCAAAGACTTGACAGATTAAACAATGTAACTCTTCCAAATTTAAATCGATATTTTCACAATTATTTCTTCTGTGGCAGCAACGTCCGGGTATCAGCAGCTAGTATACAATAAAATATTTTAATTTATAACTAAAACTAAAAATTATTATCATGCAGCCCTATTCCCCGCGGTATGGTTCTTATCTCGGTCAAAGGCGAGTCATTCAGCGAGAAAATACATCCAGCGTTCTTGACACTATACCGCAAGTGGTAGGACGGTATAATAATTTAAATTATTTGCTTAAGTTTTTTTATTTTTAATATGGCATTATAAATTTATATTTAAAAAAAAAGTTAAAGTTACGCCCAGCCGAGCGACGTATATTCCCTCAGCTGGGCGTATATAGGCTCGGATTTCGTTAATTGTACTATAGCAACCTTTGCGCAATCTTTGTGCAAGTGCAAGCAATAAGTTGACAAAGTTTTACCGCAATCTGGTGAACGGTATGGCGCGCTGACATACCGTAAATAATAGACGAACAAACAAACATACATTTTAAAATATTAGATTTTAATCCCTATATATAAAAATATATTGCTGTCCGTTAGCCTCGCTAAAACTCAAAAATGACTCGACCGATTTTGATGATTTTTTGTGTGTTTTTAATTGGGTCTTCGAATGGTTTATATTCACAATTTGACCCGGTAGGTGGCACTGTTGTCGAGATCCAGATATAACCCGTGCGAACCTGGGGCGGATCGCTAGTGTTAAATAAATAAACGCAAAATATAATTTTAAATTAAGTTTCAATAAATAAATTTTAAGCTAAGTATTATAGCCATTCAACGAGGAAACGTAACAAGCGCTTATACTATACCGCGGGGAGTAGGACTTTATGATAATTTAAGATTTTAGTTTTAGTTTTTTTTGGTATTATAATAATTATATTGTATGTTTTAATGTTGTATACATGAACGTAAAAAGATATTAAAATTAATTATCACACAATCACTTAAAGAAAAATAAATACAAATGATTATTATACTTGAACGTCTAACAACACCTTTGAAGGTGTTAAGTAAACCGACTATTTTCTGCAAAATTAAATAGTTAAGAAAACGAAACAAGACTACAAATTTCAGTAATTATTAAATATAACGGCAAAGATATTCTAACAGTGCGACGATAGCTTAGTTTTAAAATGAAAATTCTCATTGTTCTCATACTAAAGCCAGCACTTTGCAACTGGTGTAAATAAACTTACTTACAACGGTGTTGCCGTTTTATCTGTAATGCTTTTCATTTAATTTTTATTTTCACCTTGTTTTTACTGCAGTACTTTACTAACTTGTGGCAAGAATATTGGAGTGATTTTTTTATAAAAATAAAGTGAAAACGAACTTAAAGGTCAAGTTTACGTCATGGTAAGTGGCTCCTGAAATCCATGGACACCAACAGCCAACTTCAAACAAAGAAGGCTACATATACGTCACCTCGAGCACTAAGATGTATTGCCTAAAAGCCTGTAGTTATACTGGATCTCTTTACCCTTCAGTCTGGAACACAGCGATGCAAGCACTGCTATTTGGTGGCAGAAATAAGTAGGAGGGTGGTCCCTACTCAGGCGGCCCCCAGGCAGAAATGGTGTCCTACCACTTAGTAAGGTAGTTTAAAAGTTAATGTTATTAAATGAAAGTGACTAATGATCCGTTAACGAGACGAATTATTTTCTTTTATTTGTTCGGTTATTAGGCCATACTGAGCCCGTACCGTCAACATGCATAATACCAATAGTGAAAACGCGCTAATAACGGTATATCGTTATAACGTGATATTATTCGGTTAATTGGAAATTTTCTATTAATGTGAAAATATTTGAAAATAATCAAGTACCCGCTTATTCTTCGTCTGGGTGGGATCTTTTAATGTGGCTTATTTAAACTTAAGATAATCATTAAAGACCATTAAAGTTAAAATTACAGCCTATATACGTCCCACTGCTGGGCACAGACACTCCTCTCATTTCTGAGAGGGTTTTAGGGTAAGGAAATGTCCGCCGCTCTGCCCCAATGCGTGTTGGCGAACTTCACATGTCTTCGAAATATTTTTTTTCTTATTCCTCAGACATGCAGGTTTCCTCACGATGTTTTCCTTCACCGCCGAGCACGTGGTAAATCAGCACTTAAAATTGCAATTGCAATTTCATTAGTGCCGGCGGGATCGAACCCGGGTTTCCGCGTACTGTGAAACTTACAGCGAGTGCTAACCATCTGAGCTACCACGGCTCTAAAGACCATTAACTTCATCTTATTAATATATCTATTCCAATAAAATCTTTAAATTTTTCGATAAAATTTAGTCTAAATCACTCCTGGTACGAGAGGTGAATAGAGGCGACGCCATTTTTAATCCCATTCTTTTACCGCATGGGTGGTAACAACCATGAATTGGGTTCACTTGTCCAAAAATATGAAAACAGTTATTAAGTAACATCAGCGACAGAATGCTATGTTGCAGTTAGGGTGGCCCAAGAGCGTTACCCTGCAAATAATAAATCAAATACGCCTAAGTAGAAGTCCGCTTTACCCTTTTTTAGGAGAAAGGCTTTCGCATACCCACCCTGCGGTGGCAACTTCGGGTTACATTGGACTAGCACCGATTAAAATCCCATGGTGTTTTACATTCACTGCATATTGGCAGGTGCACAGAAATTCTATAGCACACATCTCATGGCTTCCAATGTATGGCGGTATAACTATCTAGTTTAGATCAAATAGCAGCATCAAAGGTGGAAGACGTCTGTTACTGTGATCGTCAACCCGTTTGTCAAGCGTGGCTATTAATACACGTGGACATGTACCTCTCCTATAGTAGAGAGTTACTAAGTTATTTCACGTTCTGATAAAGCCTACGTACCCGATGTAACATCTATGCGATAACTTCAAGATATACTAACTTGTTGTGTCAGATTGTTTAAAATGTTTGAATTATCTTTAGAATTTATTTTATTTCTCTTGCACACATACATATAATAAAAATAATGTCCTCCAAATCGACTATCTGTCACGGTGTCCATTCTCAACACAGACTTCATCTGCGCAGGACAGGATTATAGTGTCTGATTGTATGAGTAAACATAAGTGCACTATCTATTTCCTCTCTCTAATAGTCCGCC
>JAGSMP010000174.1:1582500-1784526 GCA_029286625.1 Parnassius orleans | reverse complement strand
CAACTAAAAGCCCACGTACCGATTGTTTCACCATCAATTTTGCATATGGAACAAAAATTTTCCCGTCAATTTCATACCGATATCGGCCTAATCACCGACGCACGCATGTACAGCTGACTGATTAAGCAATTTCTCGCTTCAGTTGCTCCGTGCAGACCGCACCCGCGTTGTATTGCAATATATATAATACAAGCAATATGTAATTTGGCGCATTTCCCTTGAACGATTGTTAAACAAATTTATGGATGACAGGTTTTTATTGCTCCTGGCAAGTGAGTAGGCGAATGTATACATGCAACAAATAAAAAAATAAATTGTGGTTATTATGTAAATTTAAATATAATATAAATACCATTAGTAAATTTTGTGTCGGATGACACCCCACAACCTGGAGTGACCATGCAGGGAATCCAAAGATCGTGCTTTGTGGCAATATATGTTGTTCAATATTCAGCAGTGGACTTGTGATTGTAATGATGAAGATGATGATTTAGTACCTATAAACAGTTTTTATTCATAATATACTTTTATCTAGCATAATTAGTGTCATTATCATTACAGCCCATCACAAGTCCACTGCTGAACATAGGCCTCCCCCAAGGTATGCCACAAAGCACGGTCCCGAGCCACCTGCATCCATTGACTTCCTGCATGTTTTACCAGGTCGTCACTACATCTACCGGGGGGACGCCCTACACTTCGTCTGCCGGTACGAGGCTGCCACTCGAGAAGCTTTCGTCCCCATCGGTTGTCGGTTCTTCGAGCTATATGGCCGGCCCAATGCCACTTCAGCTTACTAAACCGTTGGGCTATGTCGGTTACTCTGGTTCTACTGCGGGTATCCTCGTTTTTAAGTTTAATTATTAATTTAATTATTTCTTTATAGATAAAAATTCCGGTGTGCATGTGTTCGTAACAGTGGAATCTCGATAACTCGAACCTCGTTAAGTCGTAAGACTCAGTAAGACGAAAAAATTGCCGTTCCCTTCCGCTGAACCCCCAACTACGCGGTATCTCGAATTATTTCGACTTTTCTCGAACTCGAACAAAAATGTTATATCCCTGCAAGGTATTGATAGTACATATTTATACTCTATAACTCGAAGTCTCAATGAACACTTTCGAACGCCGTGTCGCCGTCTCGATTGGTTGATTCGTTCTAAAGATATCGTACGACAAAATTTTATTATATACATACATACATACACACACGGCCGGACGTCCAGCCGGAAATAGTCGAAACGGCTTCGTAGGACCTAAAAACGTGGAAATCTGATGAAAATTCGCATTCTTAAAATCGGACCAATTATTAATTTTCAAAGCGGGAAGCTAAAAAATATTTATAGTGGTGTATCAATGAGAAAAACTTCAGAGCTATCGTGATGTTAGAAAAGACATTGAATTTTATTAAAGTGTAAGAATCGCCGCAATACTTATGTACTCGTAGCAGCACACCTGCGCTAACATTTATTTTAAAATTGTTCCTTATAAAATTGATCGTTTGATAGCTGGCGATTCCATTTTATTGGTTTTGTAAAATAAAACTGAACTAAGACTAAATGGACTTAAAATTAAAAAAAAACTTTCTAAAGAATTTTGTTAATAAGGTCCCACCGAAAGGTTTTTACACGTGGTAGAGCCACGCTTCAAGTTTATTGGGTCGTATTGACCGAGGAGGGACCACGTTCTCACAAAATACCAGCGTAAAATAGCAGCTTATTGCAGCTGTGTTTCATATGGTGAGTGTAGAGAACCGGAAACACTTTTTCACTTGAAACGAGGCATTCCATCTAAGTTCTCAGGGGTGACAACGCATCTGCGTTTTCTTCTTGATGTGATAGATGTAGATGTCTATGGACTACAGCATCCACTTATATCAGGTGAACTGTGTGCTCGCTTGTCACCCCTATTCTATAAAAAAAAACATAAAGTAGATCAATTTATTGTTATTATTAAAAAAAGCGTTAGTAGGATTTTCTAGGATCGTGGAGGCGGTTTACATACACAAATTGCACAAGGACGCATATTCAGACTTAGAACAATTATTTTTAAGCCATACGAATAATTGTTCCAAGTCTGAATATGCGTCAATAAGTTTAATAATAATAACATTCCGATTCGAACCTGTGGCCCTGCATCGCCCCAATCAAACGCCTAACCACTGCGCTACGGGGAAGTCAAATTATGGAAAAACATATGTAGAAATTACATACATTTGATATTGTATTGATTTAAATTTACGTTATAAATTAAATGTTAACATGGCTTTAAAACTGTGTAGTGACGATATAGGAATATCCACTACCACATATCGTCCCGTGAGAGTCGTAAGAGGCAAGAGAGGCAAGAGAGGAGGGAAATAAACCAGGAGATGGGCAGCAGCGTCTTACTAATAACAACAAAAATAAACTTGCGGTTCAATCAGCCCTCCAAACTTAGCAACTATAGTACGTGAGGGTAATATGGTTATCCGGTTTATATGGTCACTTTCTTGTAACACAAAAACTACAGCCTTGTTTGCATTGATTGCTCTGTGATACGATAGCTCTTCATCAGCCAATCAAATAATAAATGGTCAAAGGGGCGCTGCTTTATCAACGCCATTTTGACAGTGGACATAATAGTAAATATTTTAGTCGATTTTAGTACGGTGTAGTGTAGTTAGTTTTTTTTAAGTTGATTTTCGTAGTGTTCCTAATTATTTCCAAAGCTTGTTAGATATTTTTTCTTAATATATTAGTTCTAGCATAAAATTTTGTGATTTTGTCTCTGTCCTCCTCCTAGTTTTGGTTTTATATGGCGACAAAGCTTAAGGTGACCATATTACCCTCACGTACCTTATAGAAAATATCCCCCTTGTGTTGCACTTACTTATGTTAAAAAAAAGTTAGTTACACACCAGGATTTTCTCCTGTATCGTGGGGGCAGTGTTGTATTCTATGAGGGTGGCCTATATTTAGCTGTGCCAATGAGTAAATGACTTTAAAAACCCCGTTTCTTGCCGGTTCTTTGAGAAGGTCTTTTTTCTGCGCACGAGTGTAGATTTCGTTTATACATACGACTTTTGACGTTATTATGAGCTTTCGACATGCCTAAATTGTATAAAGGAATGGGCGAGGTTGATGATGAATGTTGTTAAGAAAGAAAGAAAGAAAGAAATTCGTTTATTCCAGTTTAATCGTGCAGCACAACATGTACAAAAGTTAAAACGAATTACAATAATTTTGAGAAAATACACTTTAAAAAAACCTATGCTGCAGGATAACCTGGAATAGGCTATTTTAGCTTAATAGGATCATTAGTTGATTTTTATAGGATAAAGGTGACAAACGAGCACACAGTCTACCTCATGCTAAGTGGAAGCAGTAACCCATATATATCTACATCTATCCTCGATTATCCTGATTCGTGCTACAACCATAATATATGCTGCAGCGTGGATCTGCTACATATATTTTAAGATGATGATAATGTTGTTAACGAAATATAGATTTTTATTTTTAAAAGATACAAAAAGTGTAATTTCTAAATAGTTAACTTCCTCGGTGGAATTTTTTGTCCAACTTTATATGGGTCACACATGACGTAGTTATAAATTAATATAAAAAAATGTGTTAACCATTCATACGCGGTAGAAGTGGAACGTTCAGTAAACTAAATTTCGAGAGAATGAGACGAATGCAGAGTATCAGGAGTAGAATAATAATAATTGTAGGGTTAACATTTTGACAGCCGACCGTTTTTTAGCGCGCATTCTCTGGTACGGCGGCCATTTTTAAAATATTGTAAGATTTAAAAAATAAAGAACTATAAACGCTATATATGCATATTATTTTTATTTCTTTTATTTTTTATCTATTTTAAAGATATAATTAAAAATCATAATAACAAAAATTATTTTAATGATTTCTTATATTTACGCGAACACTACACGTTGAGTAAAACTATTTTTTACGGATTTTATCGCATTTAATTTACTTATTTTAATTCCCGACGTTTCGGCTGCTTTACAGACCAAACATTTTTGGCCAAAAATTAATATTCAAAAAACTGAAGGTAGCCGGGCTAAATATGACATAGGGACGTCAAACACCTTAGTCCCCCCGTGACCATGGGTGCTGTAAAGTACCCGAAACGTCGAGAATTAAAATAAGTAAATTAAACGCGATAAAATCCCTAAAAATAGTTTTATTCAAAAATTATTTTATTCTACATATACCTCTTACATTACATACTCATTAAACAGACTAAGTTTTCAATTTCTAAAAATGACACAAATGGCTTATAATAATTAGAGTATGAATATTATTTCAATATTGATTCATTTAATAAGATAATTTTCGACCACAAGTGCGGCATAAAATATCTAATATATAAAAATAGTTTTTGTTTGTTCGTATTTTATGCGCTGCCATGCATCAGATTGCGGTAAAACTTTGTCAACATATTGCATGCACTTCCGAGAATATTATAGGCATAGTACAATTAACTTACCTAGGTGGCGCGCGTATCGTACCGACAAATTTATTCGAAAATTATATATTATTCAGCATCTATTAATGTTTTGTCATTTCTAACTATACTCCATAAATATAACCAAATCTAAGAAATACCTTTTGACGTTTCACATTAATCATTCCGCAATAACTTTGTACAGGCGTACTCACACGATTTCAACTAAGCTTTTACAGAAATCAATAATTATAAAGTAATCTATATTTCGTTACAACATATATAGTTCTTTATCACTAATTTAAGTTCGAATCTTTCAAAAAGCAAAATATAAAAAAAATTACCAGAGTCAACATTTTGTCTGACGTTGTTTCAATGATATGTCGCTATGCACCTTACCGTAGTGTTTGGATGATTAAAATTCATTGTTATGCAAATAATCGGCAAAATATGCAAACAATCGTCAAAAATATTCAAATAATCGAATCTTTGAATGTTTAAATTTTTATTTGGTTATTTAAATTTATATTTTTAATATTGCCTAAATTATACGTATGAATCATGAATTACACAAGTTTATTTTTTTAATAATTTCCTACTTATCCAAGGCCGTGCTGAAAGCACTACGTAAGTCCAATCTCCGCATTTTGGAAGCTTACGTAGATGGTGTTAAAACCATGTCTACGTCTATTTCACAAGGGCGAATATCCTACTGTGGCCAAGTTACAAGAGAGTTTAGTGGATGCCGGCTTGTACAATAGCATTATAGAGTCATTGAGAGCCATTTTAAAACGCATGGGTTTCGGATACAAAAATTATGAACGCAAAATAATTATGGAGAGGCATAACAGAGTCTTGCAAAATAACATTTTAAGAGAAATGAAAAATATTACCAATTGGGACAACGTCATATTCGTGAATGAAACGTGGTTAAACGCCAACCACTGTACCGCAGATATGGACAAATTACACTGCAGCATCTTGCTCGAAGGTGCCCGTGGGAAAAGGTGGGCGCCTCATAATTTGCCACGCGGATTCGCCGGAGGAGGATTTGTTGAAAATTGCTTATTAGCCTTCCAATCGAAGAATACAAGAATACCATAAGAAAATGGATGCAGAAAATTCAAAGAATGGTTTATAACACCTTTACAAAATATTCCTGCGAATAGCTCTATAATAATGGACAACGCCCCGTACCATTATGTCCAAATCGACAAAGCACCAACGCAAGCGAATAAGAAAGCTGATTTAGTGGCATGGCTGCAACACAAAGGAGTGGAAGTGGACATGAAATTAACAGAGCTAATACAATTAGTAAAGCGAAATAAACCACATAAACCTTCGTACGTTATTGATAAATTAGCAGAAGAGCATGGGCATAAAGTTATAAGGCTACCACCACCATACCACTGCTAATATAATGCTATTGAATTGATTTGGACCCAAATCAAAGGCTAGTTCTTATATTAAATGCAAACTTATTTACTCTTCTTAAACACACACGAGATGTAAATACCTTATGCTTTTACAGGCTATGCAGCACGGTACAACACCTGCCACCTTTCACGGTGAAGAAGATGGAAGGTTTGGTGAAGAAAGCATGTGCTCATGTCACAAAGGATGATTGAGCAAAAGTGGTGAGAAAACAATGAAAATTATTATGGATGACTTTGAAAGAGACATTCATTTCGACTACAATATTGTAAATCAAATAATAATTAATATTAACAACGACAGCTCAACTAGTTGTAGTAAAGTGATTGAATAGATTTATTTTTAATCTAGTTTCAATCTTAAATTTATATATCCTAGAATAAAAGCTAGTCTAGAAATAAGCAGTAACAATAAATGCGAAGAAACTGATAAATTTTATGTTTTAAATTATCCGTTTCTAATTTATTCTGTAATAATCGAAACAAAACTTTTTAAGAATCGAATATTGTATGTACCGATTTTGGTTGGCATGCCTAGTCCAAAGAGTCTGACAGCTGTCAAAAGGTATTTCTTAGATTTGGTTGAGCAGCTAACGAAATTTAGAACGATATTTCCGCAATTATTTCTTCTGCGACAGCAACGCGCCATGTACCAGCTAGTAAGATATAAGTTTAATTTTATAGCAAAAATCCTATAGATGTTGTCCGTTTTTAGTGTCGCTTTTTCGTTTCATCGAGCTTCAAATCACAACGATTCTAAAGAAGTGTTCACTTCAATAATAAAGTAATTATAATCAAATCATCAAAATCGATTTACAATTGGTTGAGCTATCGCGTAACATACATAGAAGAAAAACACACAGTCGAACAGAAAACTTCCTTTTTTGAAGCCAGCTAAACAGCATGCATATTTGTTGCATTTCATATATTACATGCATTATTTGTCCAATACCTCCGCATAAATCCTACCGGTAAATATTATTTATCAGTATTCTGGTCCGTGCAGTACGCTGCGATGCATTCGGCAAACAAACAGATCCCGTACCTTTGTTCCGACGGCGCTGTACGCGGCACTTTACATTACTCAGGTGTCTGCGATATTGTATGAATAAAAAGCTAGTGACTCAAAATAAATGAAAAACACTTTAAACAGTCTCATGTGAATTCAAACTAACAAATAAAGATAGACAGTACATTTCCTACATTACGAGTGACGTGGAAACCGTGCTCAACTAATGAATCCATGACGTTTTCCGTCATCAAGGCGACGTCAATTTTCTCTTCTTTTATCTTTTCTTCTTCGACAGCGATTCTCTTGGCAGTATAGTGGATGAGTTTCAATAGATTTAAAGATAAAAATTAGAATTTTTTAAAATAAAATATTCACGTGGTAGAGCCATGCTGCAGCTATATTATAGTTAGAGCACTAATGAGCCGGCTCGACCGGGAAGATCACACCCTCACAGAATACCAGGGTAAAATAGCAACTTAATGTGTTTCGTATGTCGAGTGTAGAGAACCAGAGAACCCTTTACTGGATACGAGGGCATCCATCTTAGTCCTCAGGGCTGTCAACGCATCTACATTTTGATTCTTAATCTATGATAAACTAGCGAACCGCCCCGGCTTCACACTGGTGATTTCTGGATCTCGTCAACAGCGCCACCTATCGGATCTATTGTGAACCAAACCGTCGAATCAACTTAATCACAAACACAAAATTTCATCAAAAGCGGTCCAGCTGTGTATGGAGTTCAGTTACATACACACGAAAAGAAGAACTATATATATATATACATATATATATATATATATATATATATATATATATATATATATATATATATATATATATATATATATATATATATATATATATATATATATATATATATATATATGTATATATACACACATATATATATATATATATATATATATATATATATATATATATATATATATATATATATATGTCTATAACTAGCTGTCACTTGCGACTTTGCCCGCGTGGAATTTACTACGATTTCATGGGTTTTAATTTTTGCGCGGAATTCTTTTTAAATAAAAGTATCCTTAGTTACTTCTTATAATATCAGCTATCTACCAGTGAAAGTCCGTCAAAATCGGTCCAGCCGTATCGGCGATTAGCCGGAACAAACAAACAGACAGACAGACAAAAATTTTAAAAAATGTTTTTTGTTATTAGTACCGTATATTATATTTATACGTGGTAGAGCCATGCAGCTATATTAGTAGTATAGTTGTAGCACGAATGGGTCGGCTCGACCGGGGAAGGACCACGCTCTCACAGAATACCAATGTGAAATAGCAGCTTAACGCTGCTGTGTTTCGTATGGTGAGTGTAGAGAACCGGTGACCCTTTTAGCTGGAAACAAGGCATTCCATCTTAGCCCTCACGGGTGACAACATATCTGCATTTTGATTTGTAATCGAGGATAGATGTAGATGTCTATGGGCCGCAGCAGCCACTTACCATCAGGTGGACTGCGTGCTCGTTTGTCACTCTTATCCTATAAAAAATATACTTTCATATGCATTTAGTAAAAGCTGTCATTTTAACATTACAAAGACACTTCGATTTTTTATTTAAGTAGATTACCAACGATTGTAACATTACTAAAATCTTAATTACTAAAACTTAGTATCTAGGACATAATGCACAATCACTTATAGGTAATCATCGCTTACACAATGAAACATTATATAATAAGGCTAAAAACTTTATTTCAAAAATTATTTCAAAGTGTCCACTTACCATCAGGTGGACTGTGTGCTCGTCTGTAATTATAAAAAAACTTAGGAATTAGTTGAATTAGTAGGACTGTTTGATAATTAGATTACTATTTTTAGTTTTTTTATTATTAATTTTAATATTGTATATAATAAAATATTGTATATTATGTTATGTTGAAATATAATATGGGAAAAGTTATGGCGGAGGAAGTTAATTTGTTCGGAAAATGTTAGAAATATTTCTTTCTAATATTTCATTAGTTGTATTTATATTAGAAATTGATAAACCAAACTTGGATATTCTTAAAAGTAGAAAATTAAAAATGTGAAATATATAACGATTACCATACCAATTATAAAAGTTATAACTCGGCAAAGGTTAGGGATAATTTAGTGGTGCTGGAACAAATGTTGTAAGGACTGATAAGCGAACTGCTGGCGATAAAAAATCAAGATGATGGATCCTAAGACGGCGATCAAAAACAACATTAAATTAAATTAACAGACGTAAAAATATGTCCATACTAAAAATAAAAATTAATTAGTAGTAAAAACATTTTTAAAACAAGCTTTAATTGAAATGCTCTAAAAGAAGAAAACAAACTTTAAATTAAATCTTACTACTTTAATAAAATTTTTATTACATTACACAATGTAAATGATATAAAGCTTGTCATGAGGTTTACCTGTGTACATAAACAAGAATAAAATATGTAACTTGATATTGACATTAGTAGGTTATTCTAAGGAAAAATAATGCTTTTATAAAACAGATAAATCTCGCGACAAGCGTTTATAACATACTAGTGATCCGCCCCGGCTTAGCACGGGTGATTTATGAATTTCGACAACAGCGCCACCTACCAGGTGCAATTGTGAATCGTATAAATCATCTCTAGGTCCATTCAAACACACAAAGATTTTATCAAAATCGGTCGAGCCGTTTTCGAGTTTTAGCGAGACTAACGGACAGCATTTGATTTTTATATATAGAAATAAATTGACTAATATAATAAATAGATGGGTTTAATTTAAAGTTTATTTGATTCTTTACAGATCATTTCAATAAAAGCTTGTTTTTAATAATGTGTTTTACTATTCATTTATTTATGTTATATTTCAATTTAACTACGTAGTAAAAAATGTAGAAAAATTTATAAGCCGAACATTCATATTTTCATTTAAAAAATATTATAGCTAGTCAGTGTACCATATAAAAAGCTTTTTTTCGCAAAAATTTCTACGTGGCCTATCATATATGGATCTAAAACTGTCAGTTGCAAATGTTTTTATTTGGTGTGCGTTAGTGCGTATGAGCTGGTTTCGGCGTTACTTAAAAATACGCTACGTTCTGTCTATCAATGTGTGTACTCGTATATCTTTGTTAAGAAAGGCTACTGAAATTATTTGATGATTTTACTGTATAATATTAGCTGGAAGGGAATTGTTAGTTGTAATAAGTTTTTAATGTTATACTATGTTGATATACTATTTGCCGTGTGGTGACTTTGGAAGAATCTAATATCTCTCCATTTTATCTCGTGGGTGTTGTAAGAGGCATCTATAGAAGTGCTCGAAAATCAGAAAGATTTCCACCTCGATTATTTCAGACGTAGTTGACTATGATTTATCAGAAGTTTTCTTCCTCGCACATCTTCCTCATTAAATCGCTACCACCAGCGATTTTTCCGGACCGTTACCACTTAGGGATCCTAAAGAAAACAGCCTACTCTTTTTTAAGGGCTGGCAACACACCTGCAATTCCCTGGTGTTGCTGTTGTTCATGTGCGGCGATAGTCATTTACCATCAGATGAACTGCATGCTCGTTTGCCTCCTCTTATACAGGATTACAGGTTAAGTCGACCTAGATCCGTTAGGGGTTGTAGTGTGCATCATTTCTGATTGATTTGACTATCAAACACCATACCCCAAACTGAAACCTTTTAATACTATAATAAAAGTAATAAAATTAGTAGATTTATTATTAATATTATATAGACTGTAACCATTAAATCCACAAACTGTAGTTATAGCAAATCTGGTTTTCCATGTATATTTATTAGCATATTATTATACATATGTTTCCTTTTTCTTTTTAATAAAATTCACTTCGCTATTAATAGTTGTGGTTACCTGTGAAAGATGAACACATAGCATGTAGTCGCAGTGTTGACTTATATTTATGTTAGTATTGTATCATCTGTTGGTGATCCAAATAAATAGAAAAAAATTAAGAGAAAAAAATATAGGACTTTAAAGTTTTTCATAAAAATAGACGATTTTTGTCTATTGTCCGTTTATTTTGTAACTAGTGCCTCTAATTTATTTGGTTTTCAATTTTGTAGAAGATAAGTTGTTTATTATTCTCAACACAACATTACAAGTAACTAAACAAATTGGGTCGTACTCGTAGATTGAAGGTTAGAAAAAGAATAAATTCGTAAAAAGTATTTTTCTTTCATTCAGATGAAAGATCTTTAACCAGTGGTTAAAGATCTTCTCATCTCATCTGCCGCATCGATTATTTTTTGTCTTAAAAAGTTCAACAGATGCGATTGGAGTCAGTTCGTTGTATACAAACTCGTCATGTGTCCGCACACATAAAAGTCCATGGAGTAAGGTCTGACTTCTAGCTGGCCACAGTATGGCCCACCTCTTCCGATCCACTTATTAGGATAATTTGTGTGGCGGCGCTGTCGTCGCGCCACAAACGAAATACGTCGAAGCGTAAATCGCGCTATCAAAGTTCCAAATTAAAAACAGTATATATACAATAGCTCCGAACTACCACTCGGAGCGTTGGCCGCTCCCCGGACAGAACACCTTGCCCGGCGGGAGATCTCCCCTTTTCCTTCCATCCGCCACAGTGGTGACCCCGACGTGATATGAACACGCAACCAAGAACCTTCGGAAACTACAATTTCAAACCACTCGGAGCGTTGGCCGCTCCCCGGGCAGAACACCTTGCCCGGCGGGAGGTCTCCCCTTTTCCTTCCATCCGCCACAATTTGTATCTAACCATTCTCTTAAACTTCTCCTGTAGTGTGCAAGGCAACCGTCATGCTTAAAACACATGTCCCGAATGAGATTGAGTGGTAAATCATCTAGTAAGCCGGGTAAATCATGTTTTAAAAAGTTTTCGTAATATTCTCCATTCAAATTGGCAGAAAAAAGTAAGGCACAATCAAATGTTTTGATATTATGCCCATCCATACATTCAAACTGAATCGTCTTTGTAATCCCTTGTGCACTTCTTATTGGGATTCCCATGTTCTTTCGAGGCCCAATAATGAGCGTTGTGGTAATTGGTTATACCGTCTTTATCGAATTTCGACTCATCTGTCCAAAAGATGTTTCTTGGAAATGATGGGTCTTCTATATCTGCACTGAGCATGAATCTGCAGAAATCCAAACTCCTCACAGGATCTCCTTCTCCGATAACGTGTACTGGCGTCTAGTGATGGGGGTAAAGACTGGCAGTATTCACGGTAAACCAAACCTTCCATTGCGAGAGTCCAAGTTCTCAGGGCAACATTTGAAGTAGTTGGATTCAATCTAAATCGGCGAACTATTTCATTGTCTAGCTCTTTGTCGTCATCATTGACACGTGGTCTACCAGGTCTCGTCGTCGTCGTCGTCGGCCGTCAGGTATAAATAGAATAAAATCATTATGGACGATTTTTGAGTTGGTCGTCTCTCCTTAATATTTGAGTTGGTCAAACAAATCATTCCTATCGCATGTGTTATGTATTTGCTCATTATATTATCCCTTATATTTGCTAAGCCACTGAACCCAATATTAGCAAATACATCGTCTATATGTAATCTTCAACCAGTAATCAAAACCATGATTAATAGTTTCGTAATTGATCTATGTGTAAACTGATACTAGATAATTGTAGCTTGAAATCTCAACAAGCCTAATTATTATATATAATTATAGATTTACTTGATAAATTAATTGAGACATTGTAAACGAAGTGAAACTAGGTATTGACTGTAATAAATTCCATCATCCATCACAGCCTATAAAAGTCCACTGCTGAACATAGGCCTCCCCTTAGATTGCCTCACCATGGTGATATTTGTCATAGCTAGCACGCTTGGGAGGGGGGTCAACAACGCAGTTTTTTATTATTTTGAGTTGAGTTTTAAGTTTTTTGATATTACGAAGACACTGTCCTTTTGTCATCTTATACGACACCCACGAGACATTATGGGGTAATAGATATTCGTACACCGCCGCTACACAGTCGGTATAAAATAAAATTAGTGAACTAGATAGTATGACTTCTTCTGCCTTGGAGTCCACCTGGGTAGATAGCACCTTTTATCTATTTCTGCAACCAAATAACAGTGCTTGCATAGCTGCGTTCCGGTATAAAGGGGATGGAGAACAAGTATAATTACAGGTTGTGAGGCATTCCGTCTTAGTCCTCAGGGGTGACAATGACGAATACGCATCTTTAGCCAGCTTTGTATGAAGTTGGCTGCAAGTGTCCATGGTCTGCAGTAGCCACATTCAGGTCAACTGTAAGTTAGTTTGCCACTTTAGTTTTATATAAAAATGTTCTTTATAGCAAACTGGCTGGTACCGGCGCGTTGTAGCCGCGGAAGAAAAATTGTAGAAATATAGTTTTAAATTTGGAACAGTTTTATTGTTTAATTACGAATGATAATACATTCATTGAAGTTGAATGATATATAACTTTCAAATAAATTTGTAGGTACGATACACGCCCAACCTACTGTAAGTTAATTGCACTCGTATAACATTCGCGTAAGTGCAAGCATTAAGTTAACAAAGTTTTAGCGCAATCTAATGAACGGTATGGCAGCGAATAAAATACGAACAAACAAATAATAATTTTTATATATTAGATTAACATTTTGTTTAAAAAAATTTCGTCTGCTTCCGCTTCAAAATGAGGAGCCTCTGACTGCAAGGTATTCAGTTAGAAATGTACTGAATCATTCAAATTCTTTTATGATATATAACTAAACATACAATTTTGGAGTTCAACATAATCTAACAAACCCACCAAGACCAAACCTCACAGCAGCAGTATACCGCTACTGCAGTTTGCATGGCAGGTGTTTAAGACCTAGGAACCAGGACAGTCTTCTTTATCAAGCTGTGTCAGTCCACTACATCATTATAAGCTATTCTCAGAATACGTCAACTGAACTTCATCTCTTTCATAGAATATCAGTGGAAATAGTAGCATAATATTGATTTGTTTCATATAGCGAATGAGAACCGGAGACCCTTTGTACTGGTAACGAGATAATATTCCAGAAAGGCTAGGTTTCTCATTTTACAATTGACGCTTTTGCAACAAATTCCCAGAAAGTATACAAAGTTTATTGTAAAAATTCTATTTTATTCTACACTAAATTTTACTACACTAAACCGCAACTAACGCGTGAAACTTAAAAAAACCTGCAAATCTATAACAGCGTAATAATATTTTATGGCTTCAAGTAGAAGGGACCACAGAGTACTTTATATATAGATAACTGAAAGATCGAACACCTGTAAGCGCACAAGTCGCATTATTTTAAAATTAAAATATTCATCTTATTTTAATTTAAAATATAGATATCATTGTGCATTTGGAGATTGAGCTCGCTATTTTACATTACTTTGTATACTTAACTGTTCTTTGTTCAAATGTTAATTTTATTTCCCAAGATTGTTAGCATCCGAATACGTACCGATGTGTATAAACTTGAAACAAACGTATTAATAGTTGTATTAAAGATAGAAAATAAAGATATGATCTCATCTGTGTTTAGTAATGTACGTTAGAGAACCCGACTATTGTTTCTAGACGTTTGCCGTAAGAGAGGTTGCATAATTTATATTTGATATTTCTATATTTACTCATTATCATCATTTCTTCCTTCATAAAAGAAAAATAATAACTAATTTAAGTAATAAAATCGTTTTTACATAACAGTGTCACGAACTAACGGTAACGAACAAAGCGCTTTAAGCGCTTAAACGTCCATGAGTGAAAAACTTCAGTAACAGGCGACAGCTTCAAAGGGAACTGTAACACAAAAACGGTGCAGAGAGGATTTTAAAAATAAAGCCGTAACTTGATCTGTCAGCTATAATACCGTTACGTTACTCGTATCGTCATCGTAACACTTTTTTATTAATATTAAAAGCCAGTACTTTACTTCTATACTACCTGATACCAAATGCTGGTACATAATCCCGGTGCATAAGTTTAACGCCAAGTAGTGGCGTGTATCAACCCGTGGGTATTGTAAGAGGCGAGAGACAAAAACTCATACAGGAGATCAGCAGCAATCTTCCCAAATGCTCCCCAGATCAACTAAATCAGCCTATAACCCTATAGGCATATTTTTCGAAATTGTTTCTACCTGACTTCACTATCTACCCGAGGTAGAAGAAGAATGTCACTATTGACGATAATCTATTTTTTAAACGTGTCCTCTACGCTAGGATTTCCTCATGTACCGCGCGGCTGGTTTACATACATACATTTCTCAAGGACAAACATCCAGACCTGGAACAATTATTTGTAGGCCATACAAATACTTGTTCCGTGCGGGATTCGAATCCGCGGCCCTCAGCGCTGCAACTCATTGCTAAGCCACTGCGCCACGGAGCCATCAAATTGGTTCTGGAATGGAAGTTAGTTGGCGCAATAAGTGAATGGTGAGTACCATACGAACACAGCAACATTAAGTTACGATTTTACGCTAGTATTCTGTGAGAGCGTGGTTCTTACTCGGCCGATCCGATCCGGTCGTGATACAATCATGGCCTACAAATAATTGTTCTAGGTCCAGATGTTTGTTCTTGTGCAATCTATTTATGTAAGCTGTCTTTTTAAAACAACAATATTTTATATATAAAAACCTCCACAGTATTCATAATAATATATGAACGGGTTAATCCCAATCAATCTCTCGGGACATTTGAGATGACTTTAACCTAACAATGCATAAAATGTTTTACTTTTTTATTCTATTTCGTATATTGACATCACATTACTTCATATCCAATTCTCTTTTTTCAACCGACTTCAAAAAAAGGAAGAGGTCCTCAATTCGAATGTATTTTTTGTATTAACCTCAAATTTTTTCTTGGTGAACCAATTTGATTCTTTTTTTTATTTGACTAGTGCTTCTGCGGTTCCATATAAATTTGATCAAAATCTGACCAGTAGTTTTTGAGTTATCTTTAATAATTTATTTATATTGAAGTCGGTTGTACAAAATTTTTAATTTTACCACTTGTTAATCTAGTTAATTCGCATCTTCGCTCAATAATATCACATTATAATACAGATATATAATACAGATATATATATATACACTGTATTGTATATCTGTATAGTTTTGGTAAATTCATTTTCGTAACAATTACGAAACGGTGTAAGTGCGTCAATTATCGAAGCATTGCGGTTCAAATAAAAACGTGGCAGACGAATACAGGGTTGTAGAAACGGTAGCGACTCTTAAATTAGTATTAAATATAACACGGCGCTTTTAAACCTTTTTAATCACTATTTTCAATTTATAATGATGTATTTATTAATTTAAAAAAGTTATTGGAGCTTTTATCATAATCATAATCATAATCATAATCATAAATCATTTATTTGCAAAAATATGGTTTGTACACAAGATGTTAAAGAAACTTATAGCACAGGACATATTTCACCCTCATTACAGGCATGCAAAATCATAGTAAATTTACATCAATTATTTGAATAAAATTACAATTATAAGAACTATTTGAATAACAATTTATAAGAACTGTTTTAATTGCAATTATAACTATCTTTTAAATTTCAATTATTTGAATTACATGATTACAATTATATAAATTATTGAATTATTAAAGTAGACACAAGAAATAAAAAGAAAGATCTGATATCTTAGTGGGCACCAAATCGGCAAGTGCTATTATTAAGAAAATCTTTATAGTATAGAAACTCTCTTGGATCAACCATTTTCGCAAGGCACAACAGAATCTTTTATATGGCAGGTCAGTCATTCCTTTGGGCAAAGAGTTATATATTAGAGGTGCCATATAAGCACAGTTTTAAACAGTTCTAGCTTAGGCGCAGGCATTTTTAAGGGCACGTGGTTAATTTTTCGTTTAAATGTATTGTCGTTAGCGGTGAAGAGATGACTGTGGTATTTAACAAATTTAGCTGTTTCGTAGATGTATATGCAGGAACAGTTAGTAGATTATTTGATTTAAAGGTCGGTTTACATGATTCCGACCAATCCATGCCGTACAGTGTCCTAATACATTTTTTCTGTGCTATAAACACCCTCGTGATGTCGCAGGAATTTCCCAGACAACTATGCCATATCGTATAATAGAGCAAATATAAGTGATATACCATAATAGAGGTATGTCTGCTTGTTACGTCTTTACTTTTCGAAGTGCAAAAACAAACTTATTTATTTTATGCATAAATTATTAATATGTTCTTTCCATGAAAGATGTGTATCGAGAATAATGCCTAAGAATTTTGCGGTGTTTATTTGTTGTATAACTGAATTGTTGTAACTAATATTCAATTCCATGTTTTTACTCTGATAAGTTTTGAAGTTAATTATTTTCGTTTTTTCAATGTTTATTTTTAGTTTGTTCATGTTTAACCATTGGATAACATCTTCTAACGTTTTATATATTTCCATCTCATAGGTATCTATATTTTTACAGCCCATAATGATAGTCGTGTCGTCTGCAAACAAGACACAATCATGTGTGAGTGCACGTGGAAGATCATTCACGTAAATAAGAAATAAAAGGGGCCCTAATATGCTACCTTGTGGCACCCCGGTACAATTAATCCTGTGTTTCGAGTCAAACTTAACTATATTATTTGTTTCAGTATCAAATTTTGTAATTCTAGCGAATTGTTTCCTGTTTTTTAAATATGACTGAAACCATAACAATGAAGATCCCCTTATTCCACATTTCTCAAGTTTCGAGATGAGTATTGAATGATCAACAAAATCGAATGCTTTGCTGAGGTCTAAAAGTAGAGCTAATGTTGGGATTTTATGGTTGATATTATTAACGATGCTGTTTATTAGAGTGAAGGTAGCTAATTGCGTTGATCGGTATTTCCTGAAGCCAAATTGTTCCGGTGCCAGAATGTGATATTTATCTAGGAAGTTAACTACTCTTTTGAGCATAATTTTTTCAAAGATTTTAGATAGGACTGGAGTTAAAGCAATAGGTCTATAATTATTTTGTCAGATTTTGACCCTTTCTTATGTAGCGGCTTTATTATCGACAACTTAAGTTTGTCCGGAAAACATCCTTGTTCGAAAGATAGATTTATAATGTGAGCCAAAGGTTCCGATATAAATAGAGCAATACGTTTCAATAAGTCGGAATTAATTTCGTCATACCCTGCCGACTTTGAATTTTTCAATGAAGTTATTGTGTGAAAAACTTCATTAGGATCCGTGGGTTTTACAAAAATACTGTACTCGTTACTTTCAAAATTTGATGTGGGATACTTAACTTCATTATTGGCCGAAGCAGAACTAGTAGAGTTTTGAACTATATCAATGAAAAAATTATTAAATATGTTTGCTATGTCAGATCCACATGTAAATGAACATCCATTGTCGACAATATTATCTACGAATGGACCAGTCCTAGGAACAGAACCGTCAACATATCGTTTGACTACGTCCCAAGTTGCTTTACCTTTATTGCGAGTTGGTTATGTACCTTTGGTTACAAAGCGATTGCGTGCTTTTATACATTTCCTTAACAATTTGGAATATTTTATATACGCTAATTTATTATTATTACTTCTATTTAAATAGTAGTTGTATCTTAGTATTCTTTTGGTTCTGCAACTAATTTTAAGACCTTTCGTTATCCAAGATATTCCGCTAGCTCTAAAACTATTTTTCCGTCTTATTATGGGAAAGCAAAGTTTATAGAATAGTGTTAATTCTTCGTGAAATTCATTAAAAGCCTCATTTGTATTTAATCTATTAAAATTTCAGAAAAGTTATACAGCTAATGCACTCTACAAATTTACTTAGGTTATTTTTGCTATAGTCACGTGTAGTTGTGAAGTAATGTTTAGATATTTTTCTAATTGTTTGGTTTCAAATTCAATTGTTTGAGCTGTATAGTATAAGGGTGACAAAAGAGCAGACAGTCCACCTAATGGTAAGTCGACGCTGTAGCCTATAGCATCTATCCTTGATTAAGAATCAAACTGCAGATGCGTTATCACCCCTGAGGACTAAGATGGAATGCCTCGTTTCCAGTAAAAGGGTCTCAGGTTCTCTACACTCATCATACATAACACAGCAGCATTGCTGCTATTTCACGCTAGTATTCTAAAAGAGTAGACATTTCCCGGTCGAGCTGACGCATTCGCACTACAACAATTTTATAGATGCGGCGTTCTACCACATCTAAAGATTGTTTTGGGAAAATCTTGCAGCTGGTAATTTTTTTATCCTGTACGGCGATCGTCATTCCACCTACCAAACGTGGAGAAGTTCAGGTAGTCTAGAGGTATTTTTCAAGAGATGGATTTCTCACTATGCCTTATGATACCCACAGTACGAAATGGGATGATGGATCCTCCTACACCGTCACCTCAGAGCTAAGCAATAAAACCTTTTTTCAATTTTTTATTTTATAAATATACAGATAAACTCGCCTGGTACACTTTCTGGTTTTAGGTTTTTTTATAGAATAAGAGTAACAAACGAGCACACAGTCCACCTGATGGTAAGTGGTTTCTGTGGCCTATAGACATCTACATCTATCCTCAATAAAGACTCAGTGAGGACTAAGATGGAATGCCTTTTTCCAGTAAAAGTCTCCGGTTCTACACTCACCATACGAAACACAGCTGCTTAAGCTGCTATTTTAGGCAGATATTATGTAAGAGCGTGGTCCTTCCCGGTCGAGCCGACCTATTTTTTTTATAGGAGGGGGCAAACGAGCATGCGGCTCACCTGATGGTAAGTGACTACCGCCGCCCACGAACAACTGCAACACCAGGGAATTGCAAATGCGTTGCTGGCCTTAAGAAGGAGTAGGCTCTTTTCTTGAAGGTCCCTAAGTCGTATCGGTCCGGAAAACTCGCTGGTGGTAATCGATTCCACAAGGAAGTAAGCGAGGAAGAAAACTTACTAAATCGCACAGTGGTGAACCGCCAATCATCCAGATGGTATGGATGGTATCTCGAGTTCTGTGGCGATGTGCGATGGTGAAATTGAGCGTCTAGAATTAGTACGAACAATCAGAGCACTTCGTGATAGATGCGATAAAATACGCAAAGAGATGCAACATGCAGGAGTCCAGCCGATCGGAAAGAACCCGGTCGTCTACGATCTGAGCCGCTCTGCGCTGGATGTGGTCAAGTGGAAGGAGCTGGCACGGGGAGCCCCTGCGCAGATGGGAACAGTATTCCATGTGAGGCCGAACCTGCGCCTTGTAAAGTTGCAAGCGGTGCCGGCATGAAATACTGTCCTGCTCTGCTGAGCACGCTAGCTTTTTAGAGGCCAATTTGGCCTCTCTGCCAAGTGACCACGAAACTGCACATCATTCGATATGTCGACACCGAGTGCCTTGAAACTAAGGAGATACGACAAAGGGTTCTTTTTAAACACGCAAACTTGTGTCTTCTGGGGTTGAACTGGACTAGATTTAGTCGCCCCAGTCTGAGACTTTGTTCAACAAAGTCTCTGACTTCAGACAAGTTTGTTCCGGTACTCTGCGACGTTTTCCCGAAAATATTGCACGGTGGTGTATAAAGCATCACCAGTGCTGTTGTATGCATAGTAATGAATATTACCGGTTTGCAACATATCATTGATATGCAGAAGAAGCAGCGTTGGTGATAGCACGCAGCCTTGTGGAACACCAGCGTTAATGGGCTTGTAATTAGAGCATGCACCGTCTACTACGACCTTGATGCTCCGATCTGCAAGAAAACTGGTGATCCAATTGCACAGTTGCACATTTGTGCTTCAACCATAGTATGGCTGCACCGTGGCTCTACCACGCATCGGATTGTTAGCGTTATTCAAATAAATATCCCGCGACTCTGAAATGAGGAATTGTATAATTGAATTGATAAAATGGGAAGAATATTTTATAGCAATTAAGGACGGCACAAAAACATTGTCTGCCTCCAACCGCAAATCCAGTCGTTAGCATCAAACGCACATTAGCTCGCGTCACTCGCAAGTGGCGACTGTCATGTGACGTCACGTCCGCCACAAGTGACAACAGCAGCCATGATATTGAACGTTACTTAATATGTGCTACATAGTGTTGCTTATAGAGAGAGTTATTGCAAAGTTATATTATATAGTATATTATATTTTTTAGTTCGTGGTAGAGCCATGCTGCAGTTATATTATTAGTATAGTTGTTGCACGAATGAGTCGGCTCGACTGGGAAGGACCACGCCTCACAGAATACCAGCGTTAAATAGCAGCTTAACACTGCTGTGTTTCGTATGGAGAGTAGAGAACTGAGACCCTTTTATTGAAAAGAGGCATTCCATCTTAGTCCTCACGGGTGACAACGCATTTGCATTTTGATTCTTTATTAAGGAAAGATGAAGATGTCTATAGGTCACAGGAACCACTTACCATCAGGTGGACTGTGTGCCTATCCTATAAAAAAAATAACTATAAAATTAACATTCTTTTGTTCCTTCTGTTTTATGCATAGTTAAAATATAACTTTGCATAGAACAAAATGAACAAAAGAAATTATAAAAGAAACTAATATATTTAAAGTTGAAACATTATTTTTTGTTATATGTCCCACATAAACGTGGGACTTATCAGTCTCACACCGACATAAGAACCAATACAAATATTTGTGTATTTGAACAAATGTTATTTTTTTATAAAATAAGGATGATAAACGAGCACATAGTCCACCTGATGGTAAGTCGATTATGTGGCCCATAGAAATCTACATTTATTCTCAATTAACAATCAAAATTCAGATGCGTTGTCACCCCTAAGGCTGAGAAGGAATGCCTCGTTTCCAGTAAAAAGAGTCTCCGGTTCTCTACAATCACCTTACCAAACAGCATTAAGCTGCTATTTTATGCTGGTATTCTGTGAGAGCGTGTTTCTTCCCCGGTCGAGCCGACCCATTCGTGCTACAACCATAATATAGCTGCAGCATGTTTCTATTTTAAAAAGAAAATTAGCAATACGCCAAACATTTTTGAGTTTGAGTCAGGGAGTTTGTATATGTGCAATTTCAGTTCGTAAAACCAACACAACACTGGTGAAATTCCTTTTATTAAAGCTATGTTTTACAAAAATATATGTGACCAGCCAGACATTTCTACTGCGGACCTCTCGTGTAGTTAATTTACATTTTTCCTACGTCTATTTCTGTTCTATCTCTGCACCTTAAGTAGACTAGTAGAAAATGCTTCAGGCATTAAGTGAACCTTGCCATATATAGCAATGCAGTTTAAAAATTAATAAATATGACTATGAAATCACTACAGCCCATTAAAGTCACTGTAGAACATAGGCCCCCCATAAATTGCCTCTAGGGGAATTTTCTAGTTATGCTTGGTATGCGAGTTTTCAACAACCGCAATGTGTATTATTCTGAGTTGTTAGCAGGAAGATGCTTCTGCCCATATCCTATTTCGCTTCCCTCTGTCGCCCTACCGACTCCACGGATGATATGGGTAGTAGATTCTCTTACGAGTGCACTACTAATATAATATTCATATAAATCAAAACATAAAACATAAACACTCACGCCTGTCACCCAGAGGGTTAGGCAGACACTACGGACTTCCATTTGGCACGATCCTGACACACTTCTCTCCTTTACATCCATATCTACGCTACACGCTCGTCGGTTAAGCGGTACTCCTAATCTGGCCCATTTTCAATATATCGCCAATTTGGTTGATAAACCTTCGTCTAGGGCGTCCTTCCGACTCTTCCGTTCACTTCTGCAACATAAATTTGCTTTGTCACTCTTTCCTCGTTCATTCTTTCTACATGACCAAACCACTGAAGCATTCTCTTTCTTAATCCTGGTCAAAACGTCATCTTGCAAACCACACTTTCTTTATCACACTATTTCACCCTGTCATTCAGATTCAGCCCTAGCATACTTCTAATGACCGCATTTCTACAGCATTTATTCAACTCTCATGTTTTTGCCAGACCCAACTTTCACTACCATACATTAAAGTAGGATTAACACAGCATTATGAATGCCAAACGTGCCTTTTTGACACATTCTGACTCTTCATAATAGCGGAGCCCCATTCACTCTTATTTCCTGCGTTCACTCGTCGTTCTATATCCTTATCATATCTACCATCCCCAAAATAAACATCCCAAATATACAAACTCATCCACTTGCTCAATCATCTCTTCTATTCTTATTTCACATAACGTTTTACTTACTTCTCTTTCAAAACCATCAATTTCGTCTTAGTTGCGTTCACTTTCACCCTTTCTTTTAATGACCAGTACATTAAAGTAACCATCATTTGTAACTCGGCCGCCGACGATGCATGACTTGATCATCGGCGTACAAAAGGCATTTGACGGTTAACTCACCCATTCTCAACAAACATTCTTCAACTTTCAAAGTTTGCAAACAACTGTCCATAAATAGTTAAAACGGGGAAGCTACACAGCCTTTTGATGCCAAACCAGTCCGAGTAGAGACCCCATTGATCCTGACACAAGCACTAGAGTCCCTATAAAGAGACCTTAATGCCTGTATCAAACCAGCGCTCAAACCAAATGAGTTAAATGTTTGCCATAACACATTCCTGTCCACTCTATCTAAGCCTTTTCCAAGTCCATGAACGCACAAAACTTCCTGGTTTTGGCCAAAACCTCCGCATCATGCATGGAAAAGACTTGATCCGTACACCCATCCCTTTTAAATCCAGCTTGCACATCCCAAATTTTTCCATCAGTTTCTTCCATAACTCTTTCAATTAACACCTTAGCATACAGTTTACCCACAATGCTAAGCAAGCTAATACGGTAATTTTACAGTCCTGCTATGACCTTTTCCCTTATATATTGGGACTATGACGGCTTTGCACAGTCTTTGGTACCCGCTTCATTTCCCAACATAAATTAAACAAGGTGTACAGCAGACCTGCCCACCTCCTCTCCAGCCCTTAGCATTTCGAGTGATACTCATCATATCCGGCTGCCTTACCTGCTTTCATGCTTTTCTTTGCTTTCATTATTTCATTTACACTTATCTCCTATCTCTCTCCACTTCTTTCAAATTCTATTTCACTTAATTCAGACGACTCTTCACCATAAACACGCTTTCAAAGTATTCCTTCCATCTGTTTAAATTAGAAACTTCATCATTCAGCATACAGTCATTCTCGTCTCGTATAGCATTCATTCTAGGCTGTATTGAATTTCCTGGCAGTTCTTGAGTTTCGAGAACATTTTAATATTTGCCTGGAAGTTATCTGATATCCTTCTATCATTCTTATCCGTTCTTTCTTGCTTTTTCCTTTCAACAACTTCTTTTACTCTCTTATTTATACGTCTAAAGTCTGCTTTTTTCTTTCAATCTCATCAATCATACCGTTAGAATTACCAGCTTTGGTTGCTAATAAATCAACCATGCTCTCTTCTTTGCTTCAACTTCCATCCGTACCTCATCATCCCACCACAACGTATTATTTTTCCTTTCATTCGTTCTCTTACTTACACCACATACTTCGATGGCTGCATCCACCAAACCTTTCTTTTTATGGAGAGGGGCAAACGAGCATGCGGCTCACCTGATGGTAAGTGACTACCGCCATGAACAACCGCAACACCAGGGAATTGCAGATGCGTTGCCGGCCTTTAGAAAGGACCTCTTTTCTTGAAGGTCCCTAAGTCGTATCGGTCCGGAAAATCGCTGGTGGTAATCGATTCCACAAGGAAGTTGTGGGAAGAAACTTCTACTAAATCGCACAGTGGTGAACCGCCAATCATCCAGATGGTATGGATGGTATCTCGAGTTCTGTCGCGATGTGCGATGGTGAATTGAGCGGCTGGAATTAGTACGAACAATTCTCAGAGCACTCCTGTGATAGATGCGATAAAATACGCAAAGAGATGCAACATCTCTACGCCGCGCCAGTGAGTCCAGCCGATCGGAAAGAACTCGGTCGTCGACGATTCGAACCGCTCTGCGCTGGATGCGGTCAAGGGAAGGAGCTGGCAGTGGGGAGCCCTGCCCAGAGATGGGAACATTATTCCATGTGGGGCCGAACCTGCGCCTTGTAAAGTTGCAAGCGATGTACCGGCATGAAATACTGTCCTGCTCTGCTGAGCACGCCAGTTTTAGAGGCCAATTTGGCCTTCTTCCAAATGACCACGAAACTGCACATCACTCGATATGTCGACACCGAGGATTCCAATACTGGCTGAAGCAACAAGGAGTGCCTTTGAAACTGAGGAGATACGACAAAGGGTTCTTCTTAGCGGTAAACGCGCAAACTTGTGTCTTCTGGGATTGAACTGGACGAGAATTTGTTCAGCAAAGACTGACTTCAGACACAAGTTTGTCCCGGTACTCGGCAACGTTTTCCGAAAAATATTTGCACGGCCGGTATATAAGGCATCACCAGTGCTGCGTCTGCATAGCAATGAATGTTACCAGTTTGCAACATATCATTGATATGCAGGAGAAACAGCGTTGGCGATAGCACGCAGCCTTGTGGAACACCAGCGTTGATAGGCTTGTAATCAGAGCATGCACCGTCTACTACGACCTTGATGTCTGATCAGCAAGGAAACTGGTGATCCAATTGCACAATTTCGAGAAGCCCATAGGAAGGGAGTCGAAAGAAGCGCTTTGTGCCAGACCCGATCGAAGGCCTCGCTATGTCCAAACTAACGGCCAATGCGGCCTTGGACTCTGCTTCCGCCCATCTATGAGTCAGATAGATCAGAAGATCACCAGCTGATCGACCACTACGAAAACTGTATTGGCGGTCACTAATCAGCTGGTGATCCTCAAGGTACCTCATGAGCTGGCAGTTTATAACATTACACCACACAGTCTCCAAGCCTAAATCATTCATACACAATTCAACCATACCACTTATATTTTCTCTCAGTCTACATTTGAACTTCTCTTCCACACCTTCATCTTGTAACCTCTCTATTCTTATACGCTGTAACGCAGTGGTAGATACAGATGTCCGATGCCGCCAACGCTTGAATAGACCATTAATTCGGCATAAGACCAAGTAATGATCCGTCCCTACTTTGAACCCCTGGTAAACCCTTGTATCTACCACTGCGCTCCTCATTCTTTCATCCATAATTATGAAATCTATCATGCTTCTATCATCACCTCTTTCCCATGTATACATGTGAATCCTCTTATGGCGAAAGAAAGTGTTCGTCACAAAAGATTATTTTCCACACATACGGTGAGGAGGTCTGCACCATTCTCATTTATACTTTCATCGCTAAACATTCTAATATCCTTTCATAGCTAGACCTCTTCACCCCAACCCTTCCATTAAAATCTCCTAACATAATAATATTTTCATTTACCTTACATTTCATCAACACCATCCTTACCATGTCCCAAAACTGCTCCTTTGATATATGGGTTTAGACATATCTGGGGCATACACCCCTAGCACAAACAACTTCTTTGGCCCACTTTCATTCGTATCCATTACACATTCATACTCTTTCACACATTGACCCATCTTTCTGAAAGGAAGACACTCGACTCCTGGCATGACCGCTCGGTCTCGTCTACACCAGACCAGTAAGCGGTATACATGCCATGTGGCATTCTTCCCTTTCGTTTCGTCTCATTTACACAACATTCCTCTATCATTCATTATTTCGCATACTTCATCCATCTTTATCCTTGCTCCACATACATTCAGAGTAGCCAAACGGGCCTCCGCAATCCACTTTTCGCCCCTCCGGGAGACAGAACGTGACGGTGGCGAACCTTGTCGCCGGTTTCCTCCGAGATTCTTCGCACCCCTGCCCCATTAAAGGAGCGCCGGGAACTCGGGGCCATTTCTTTTACTTGCTGGCTCATGTGCGAACTAAGGGTTGGTAGCTTTACGCTACCATACGGCGAGAGCCGAGTCTGTACTTTCGGCTTTGTCGCTCGTTTAGCACCACCCGGGGACACGTGTGGGCCTAGGTTAGTGCATTTCCGCCGGACGCGAGCAACCTCATCCCCATATAAATCAAATTGAAGTGTATATGTGTAATATTGAAATAAATGACTTCATTAAACTCAGAGGGTAATATGCATACTATTAAGACATAAATAACTACTTCAAAATTTTGGTCTGTCTGTCTGGCTAATCCAAAGATTACAACAAATTGTGCTGAAATTTTACGAACAAATAGAGAGCAATGCCAGGAGGGATCTAGGCTATATTTTAACCGAAAATATTTGAAGAGACGAAAAATTTATAAAATAAAACAGTTGACTATCTTAAATATAAATCACATCACATTTATTTGAGTTTGTGACTTCATTGACAAGTCGGTGTGAAACTCAAATTGTCCAACAAATGCGTAACTATAAATTACAGAATTATTAATAATTATTATACTAGCTAGAGAGTAGTGCTAACGAACACAGTTAATACACACATCCTACTAATATTATAAACATGAAAGTTTGTGAGGATGTATGGATGTTTGTTATTCTTCTTCGCAAAAACTACTGAATTTATTTTAATGAAACTTTACAATAATATAGCTCATACATCAGAAAAACACATAGGCTATACATAATTAATAAAGATATTGTGTAAATTGGTCAAAATATAACGATAAGTGTTAAGTTGGAAAAAATCTGTCATCTGCTAGCTATTTTGGCGTGCGGTGCAAAAACTGTAAGAGTTACACAGATATAATGTATTGTGGAATTGTTTCTCCTAAATAGTTCTACAAAAAGTCCGCGACAGTATATATCTATCTTTTATGTGTAGCCATTATTACCTAAATAGTGAACCATAAATACAATAAAAAATTTATACTTTATTTCCAATGCACATTTTACAGTAACAAATTGATTTTATCAAAATAAATACTTTAATCGCTTCTGATGTTCAAAATAGATAACTTTTGTCTTTTAAACTACGTAATTTGGTCAAATATTTTAAAAGTAACGACGATATAAAATTGTGCGATCCGGTGCGCGCAGGGCGGTCGGGCGTACTGCGGGTGAGGTGGGGGAAAACATCGCTCATCGCCGCATGAGCAAATGTACGTCTTCACACTTAAACCGCTGAACCAATTTAGATGCAATTTGGTATCCATATAGTTTAAGTCCCGGGGAAGGAAACAGGATAGCATAGATCACGGAAATCATCCCTAAAGAGGGTGATGGAATTTACTATGACAGTGCGATTATTGATGGATCACCTATGGTTTACAGTATAATATCTACGCGGACGAAGTCGCGGGCAAAACCTAGTACTGAATAAATGTTATAGAGTAGTTGTATAAATGGTGTATAGTATAATATATTTATATAATACCTACACTTACTTACACATAAAATATTTAGCTCTATGGGGAAGAGATATTTTACTTTTTTTTTTATAAAACATAAAACGCAAGCAAACATGGCATGGCCTACAAATAATTTTTCCGGGTCTGGATGTTTGTCCTCGTGCAATTTGTGTTTGTAAACTGGCTCCACGATACAGGAGAAAATCCTAGTATGGGGGTAACGTTTCTTTTTTAATAAGAAAAAATTATATTCTGTAATCAAAGATAAGTAGAAAGATAAGATAAGTAATTAGAAGCCTGTGGACATCTACATATACGAGTATCTTTAATGGATTCAAAATACACCCATGAAAATCAAGGTGGATGCTTCGTTACCACAATCAAGTGAAAAAAAATTTGAACAACTGACTTCAATATAAATAAAATGAGAACATCATCAGTGTAGTCGAAATCAATTAAATACGCATTATTAAGGATTACTCAAAAACTACTGGTCAGACCTTAATCAAATTTATATGGGACACATGAGAAGAACCAGCTTTCAAATCATTAAAATTCCGTTCACCTAGAAAAAAGTTCTGAGGTAACGCACAGAGTTTCCGATTTTTGATTTTACATCTGACCAGTTTTGACCAGTGTGATATACTCCTGATCAGTTTTGACCAACTTCTTAATTTGTGGATTAGATCACAAATGAAACTGAAATAAATTTTCAAGAACTATTTTCTCCCATTTTACACTAGCTTTAGCAACTTGCTTTCTTCGTATGTCCTTCTGGATCGAAAGTTGTAATCAATTCTTCCAGTTGCTGACCTCCGATTTTGCTGAAATTTGACGTACTTAAGTGACTTCGATGCCAATGCAATATACCTACTAACCATGGAGCTGGTCAGATGGAGGTCTGGATGAAGAAGAAAAGAACACGACAACGATCATAACACATCCACCTGAATTTATAATTCATTCATTCAGTACAGCTATTCACAAGTCCACTGCTGTACATTTTGTGGCATTCCTTCCAAGGAATGGCTGCAGTCCTAAACCTACCATGCGTCGATTTCTGCATCTCTTGGGTCATCAATCAATCTAGTGGGAGGCTGCCTACAGCTTATCGGTGAGGCTGCCACGGAGAAAATTTCTTCCATATCATTTAGGCTGGCCATTTTCAAATTTAGCGCTAATCCGTCGGGATAGATATGTCGTTACTCAGGTTCTACTACGAACATCCTCATTTCTAAGTTTATCACGCAGAAACTCCAAGCAAAGCCTTTCTATATCTCTGGGCGACCTTGAGCTTCACCTAAGTTAGTAAAGTATTTTTCGCAAAGTTGACCCTCCATAGAATTTAATCTCACCACATAATACCGTGCCCTGATCATTAAGTCCAGTGCTCTTATATCTAAAATGTGAAGCTATCTCGTGTCACGTTTACAATTTATTGCAAGTAATATGTAGCTGAAGGTCAAATCTTGAACTTGATGGTCCTATATATCAGGACCAAGGTTAATTGATCAATATTCAATCAAGTGTTTACATTGTTTAGAGCCATGGTAGGTGAAAATCTAGCGTTTGCCGTAAATTTAACTTACCAGGGCTCAGGACCAACGGCATAAAGTACTATTCGATAAATTGTTTATAGAATAAAGGTGACAAATGAGCACACAGTTCACCCACAGATGGTAAGTGAATACTGTGGCCCATAGACATCTACGTAATTTATACAAAAGGTTAGTCGACGTCACAGGAGTCCGAAGAGCTGGCAGCTACTCGGACAATGAATAAGTCTAGCTATTCAAGGGGAATGCTGCCAGTATCTTCGGAACCTTGCCTAAAGGGCCTCCTTTTAATAATATATTTTAGTTATTATAATATTTATTTAAGGTTTTTAATTTTAGGTTCATTGTTCTAGTATATATTTTGTTTTAATATTGTATATATCGGCGCAGCAACATAGCATAAGCGATGTATCGGCGCATTACTTAAGAATTATTATTGTTAAAATTAATAAGCGTTATTTCAACGGCAGAAATAACGCTATAACTTGATTGTTTATAAATTTGTTTATATTTTAAAATTTGTTGATTATTGTTATAAATAATTTAAAATGTTTTAATTCAAAATATTATTATAATTAAATGCGGGTTATCACTATAACAATTTAGACGGCAATTATTCTCAAAGCGCAGGTAGTAGGATAGCTTGCACACTTGCGTTCGTTTTAAAGGCGTGCGGCGGCTTGGCAGAGATCATTCTTGTTCGAGCGGTCGTACTGTTCAGAACTAATTGAATTTGTGAATTATAAATTGTGAATAATTCTTAATTGTGAATAATTCTTAATTGTGAATAATTGTTAATTGTGAATAATTGTTAATCGTGAATAATTGTGGATTAGTAAAACCAGTTAAGATCAAATAAGTGTAGTGAGTTTTATTATTAAAAACAATAATGAGTGAACTTAGAAATCATAATAATGACGTCATCGATGATGACGTCATAGTTTTTAAAAACACTTCTGGTGAACAATATCCGTCATATATAATAAAATATTGTATATTTTAATTAAAGTGTTCCTTTTTATTTATTTATACAAAATGCAGATGCGTTGTCACTTGAAGACTATGATGGAATGCTTCGTTTCCACAAAAAAGGGTCTCCGGTTCTCTACACTCACCACGAAACACAGCAACATTAAGCTGCTATTTTACTCTGGTATTCTGTGAGCGTGGTCCTGTCCCGGTCGAGCCAACTCATTTGTTCTACAATCATAATATAGCTGCAGTGTGGCTATACCACGTAAAATGTGCATCGCTATTGCTTGAATGAAATAAATTTTTGCGAGGCAACCCATAACAAGTGAATCACCCACGGTTTACGTGGTAAAACAACACCCTATACCTAAATTATTTTTATGATGTAATGAATTCAAGCCTCACGCGAACGTTATTTACACCAGTTATTCATCGTCCGTACGAACACGAACAGTAATTATAAAATGCACGTTGAACCTTACGGAAAACATTTTCTTTCGTCACATTTGCAATTCAAATAATTTTTATTCGTGACACGGTAAGTGCATTTTATCAAAATAACTGTGATATTTTACAACAAGTCTTCGTTTCTCTTTACTTTTTACCTATTGTAAGCCAGAGCTTGACTGACGGTTCCGTGGCGCTGTGGCATAGATTTGACGCTGAGGGCCGCAGTTTGAATCCGCACGGAACTTGTATGAATTTGTATGGCACAAATAATTGTTCCGGGTCGGGATGTTTGCCTTGTGCAATTCATGAATAAAACAAAAAAAACTGTCCTTCTTTCCCACCTTTTTATAAAACTGAAATGATAAACGAACTTAACTTAAATGACGCTGTGTAACAAAAAACTTCACCTCGGTTCACTAGCGACATCTGGTGAATGAAAGATTATTAGCCCTCATTGTTATACACGTATGTTTGTGCTCTTTGTGACACATGCTCATTTTTCACGATAGAGTGAGTTTTTACAAAGACTTTTAATATTACAATATAACAATGCATAATTACAAAGTTCACGGTGAATTTAACAGAGCATATTATTTTCCCTCTTAGCATTTGCAATTAAAATAGCCTATTACGTGGCACCGTGGACACAGTCTTTTGTTTTTAAAACGTACTTACTCTTCATTTTTTTTTAATTTTCGGCAAAGGAAGCATAGTGAGTAATCGTTCTTTTGAAAAAATACCTCGAGAGTATCTAAACTTCTCCACGTTTGGTAGGCGGAATGACGATCACCGTACCGGATAAAAAATTTACCAGCTTCAAGATTTTCACAAAACAAGATTAGAATCACTTTTATTCAATATAGATTACATGTAATTCTGATTGAATGTATTTTTTTCTTTTACCACTAGTTCGGAAAAAAACTCTATCCTGGGAAGAACCAGCAAGAAACCCAGCGGGACTTTTTTTTAAAGCATAAAAGCTTTATATGAGGTAGAGCCACGCCGTAGCTATTATATGGTTGTAGTGCGAATGGACCGGCTCGACCGGGGAAGGTCTACGCTCTTTTAGAATACTAGCGTGAAATAGCAGCTTAATGCTGCTGTGTTACGTATGATGGGTGTAGAGACCCTTTTACTGGAAACGAAGCATTCCATCTTAGTCCTCAGAGGTGCTAACGCATCTGCATTTTGATTTTTAATCGAGGATAGATGCTATAGGCGACGGCATCGACTTACCATCAGATGACTGTATGCTCATTTGTCATCCTTACACTATAAAAAAGCTCCAATAACTTTTTTCTTTAAATTAACAAATACATCATTTTTATAATTAAATTAAGAGTCGCTACCGTTTCAACAATCCTGTATTCGTCCGCAACGTTTTTATTTGAACCGCAATGCTTCGATAATTAACGCACTTACACCGTTTCATAATTGTTACAAAAATTAATTTACCAAAACTATACAGATATACAATACAGTGTATATATATCTGTATTATATCTGTATTATAATTTGATATTATTTATGATGATTAACTAGTTTAAAAAAGAGAATTAAATATGAAGTAATGCGATTTCGGTACGAAATAGAAAAATAAATAAAATGTAAAACATTTTGTATTGTTAGGTTAAAGTCGTCTCAAATGTCCTGAGAGACTGATGTGGATTAACACGTTCATATGTTAGTATGAATACTGTGGAGATTTTTATGTTATTTTAAAACGGCGGTTTACATACATAAATTGCACAAGGGCAAACATCTGGACCAGGAACAATTACTTGTAGACCATGATCAGGTTGGCACGACTGGGTCGCTCCACCGAGGAAGAATCACGCTCTCAGAGAATGCTAGCGTAAAATCGTAACTTAATGCTGCTGTGTTTCGTATGGTACTCACCATTCACATAGATTCTCATTGCGCCAACTACATCC
Source organism: Parnassius orleans (assembly GCA_029286625.1). NCBI lineage: Eukaryota > Metazoa > Arthropoda > Insecta > Lepidoptera > Papilionidae > Parnassius > Parnassius orleans. The sequence goes on along the minus strand of JAGSMP010000174.1, from coordinate 1,751,432 downwards.
ATCCCAGATGTAATTATCGTTAATGGTGAGATTTTTGGAGTTGTTTAAGGTCCGTATTAATAAACGTTACTCAGCTCAAGTACACGCACTTGAGTACAATCTTGAGGTTATGATCTTATTAATAAACATATCTCAAGATGCGGTTTAGGTTTACGATATCAGCTGAGTGCCACACTGATTAACAAACGAAACTCGACTCTCAAGTGTGTATACTTGAGTGCAAGTCACAGAACAGTATTCCTAAGTACAGCGTTTTGAGATACTGTTTTTATGTGTTTATTAATTAGCAACGATCTTGAGATGCTGATTTCGTAATGAGGGAGTATCAAATGATTACGCACTTGAGTTCGTCGTTGAGTAACGTTTATTAATACGGGCCTAAGAGTATATCTACCTCGGTTAGATAGTGAATTTAGGTAGAAACAACTTCGAAAAATAAGCCTATAGGCGGATTCAATTGATCTGGGAAGCATTTGGGAAGCTTCGTTAGGTCTTCTAGTCACCTAACTGCAAAGCCTGAAGACGAAAGTCATCGTCCAGTGCTTCCTGCCTGTACCCTCATATAGTGCCGAAACGTGGACACTAACCGTAAGACTAATCCACGAGCTTCATCGCCCAGCGATGGAAAGAGCTATGCTTGGAGTTACTCTGGTGGATAAATTTCTCTTGAAACACAATGAATTTACATTTCGATTTCTTATATTTACGCGAACACTACACATTGAATGAAAGTACTTTTACGGATTATATCGCGTTTAATTAACTTATTTTTATTAAGTCCCGACGTTCCCTCGTGACCATGGGTGCTGTAAAGCACCCGAAACGTCGGTAATTAATAAAAATAAGTTATTTAAACGCGATATAATCCGTAAAAGTAGTTTTATTCAATGAATTTACATTTCCTTCATTCAATATGGCCTGTCAAAAGTTCAATGCTAAACAAAGGTCTTCCTCATAGGGAATGTTTGCCATAGTTGCCTCACTTTGCAGGTGGGTTGGTAATCGCAATTTTTTATTATTGAGCTATTGTCAAGAAGATGCTGCTCATCTCCTCTATGAGTTTCTTTCTCTCGCCTCTTACAATACCCACGGGTTAATACACGGTAGTGGATTCTCTTACGCCGCCACTACTCGGCGGTAAACTTATGTACCGGGATTATATACCCGAATTTGGTATCAGGTAGTATACAAGTCAAGTACTGGCTTATAATATTAAAAAAATATTAATATATCTTATGATCACGATACAAGTTACGTTATTATGTCATAGCTCACAGATCAAGCTACGACTTTGTTTTTAAAATCCTCTCTGCACCGTTTTTGTGTTGCAGTTCCCTTTGAAGCTGCCGCCTGTTACTGAAGTATTTCACTCAGGGACGTTTAAGTGCTGAAAGCGCTTTGTTTGTTACCGTTAGTTCGTGACACTGTTATGTAAAAACTACTTTATTACTTAAGTTAGTTATTATTTTTCTTTTACGAGGATAAAACGATGATAGTAAATAAATAGAGAAATATCAAATATAAATTATCAACCTCTCTTACGACAAACGTATAAGAACAATAGCCGGGTTCTCTAACTTAAATTACTAATCAGAGATAAGATCATATCTTTTAAATACAACTATTAATACGCTTGTTTCAAGTTTATACTCGTAGGTACGTATTCGGATGCTAACAATCTTGGGAAATAAATTTATCATTTAGTAGTAATGTAAGATAGCGAGCTGAAATCTCAAACTGCACATGGATATCTCTACTTTTTTTAATTAAAATATGATGAATATTTTTAATTTTAAAATAATCGTACTTTCAGGTTTCTATATATAAAGTTCTTAGTGGTCCCTGATACCCGAAGCCAAAAACTATTATTACACTGGTATCGATTTGCAATGCTAAAATTTATATATAAGTAAGCATAGAATAGAATAGAATAAAAATATTTTGCTAAATAAACTTTGTATATTTTCTGAGAATTTGTTGCAAAAGCGTCAATTGTAAAATGAGAAGCTAGCCTTGCTGGAATATCTCGTTACCAGTACAAAGGGTCTCCGGTACATTCACTATATGAAACATACCAATAGCAAATTTTGCAGTCAGAGGATCCTTATTTTGAAGCGGAAGCAGACGAAAAAATCTTTAAAACAAATGTTAATTTGTAATAATGAACATCTATACATACAACTAGTGGGATGCAGGAAGTAAAGACTGTGTAACAACCTCCGAAGGAGGCGGAATTATAGCCGAAATAATAATTTTAATTTTTTTGGATTTTGGCCATTTTGACCCCCCAGGAGTGTAATGAGAACTTTTTGCTCCTATTCAGCTATGACCCCCATGACATCCTCTACGTGATAGGCTATTCAAACTGACTAGGCCTAAAGTTCGAGCCACCCCCAAATCATTTCTAAAGTCTTTACTTCCAAATAAATAAAATTGAAGTGTATGTTTGTAATATCAAAACAACAGATTTTTACTAATTGCATATGAAAGTACATATAAGAAAAGACAATTTTAAAAATTTGTCTGTCTGTCTGTTTGCCTATCTTCAAAATCTCCGAAATGGTTGAACCGATTTTGACGGAACTTTCACAGGTATATAGCTGATGTTATAAGGAGTAACTTAGGCTACTTTAATTTTAGAATAATAATTAGGTTCCGCGCAAAAAAAAACTTAAACCCTAAATTACACGCGGGCGAAGTCGCGGGAACAGCTAATTTCTATATAAAACTAAAGTGACAAACTAACTTACACATGAATGGCGACATGAAAGTGGCCACTGCAGTCCATGGATACCTGCAGCCAACTTCAAGCAAAGATGGCTACTGATGCGTTGTCACCTCTGAGGACTAAGATAGTGTGCCTTACATCCTGTAATTATACCGGCCTAAGATGGAGTGCGAGCCTTGTACAGGTAAACGAAAAGTAAGACGTCTCTCCACTAGATAGAGTGAAGACCTGGCAAGACATGCATGAAGTCGACGTATGCAGATGGCTCAAGGCGTGTTTTGAGGCACTCCTTGATGGCGGAATATGAAGGCTTGGCAGCGGACTCGTGAAGATAATGATGATGATATAAGAGGTGCATATACCGCCGGAAGCCCTGACATTATTCTGGTAAATACAATTTTGTTTTCTGTTCAAAATATATCAAAATTATTTTTGTTTGTTCGTATTTTATGCGCTGCCATACCGTTCATCAGATTGCGGTAAAACTTTGTCAATATTGCATTCACTTCGGCGAAGGTTATAGGCATAGTACAATTAACTTACACTTGGGCGCGTATCGTAAAGACAAATTTATTCGAACATTATAATATAAACATAACATAACATAAACACTCACGCCTGTCACCCAGAGGGTAGGCAGAGACTACGGACTTTCATTTGGCACGATCCTGACACACTTCTCGCCTCCTTTACATCCATATATCTACGCATACACGCTCGTCGGTTAAGGGTACTCCTAATCTGGCCCATTTTCAATATATCGCCAATTTGGTCGATAAACCTTCGTCTAGGGCGTCCTTCCTGACTCTTCCGGTCACTTCTGCAACATAAATTTGCTTTGTCACTCTTTCCTCGTTCATTCTTTCTACATGACCAAACCACCGAAGCATTCCTTTCTTTATCCTGGTCACAACGTTATCTTGAAAACCACACTTTTCTCTTATCACACTATTTCTTAATGACCGCATTTCTACAGCATTTATTCTACTCTCATGCTTCTTCTGCCAGACCCAACTTTCACTACCATACATTAAAGTAGGGACTAACACAGCATTATGAATTGCCATACGTGCCTTTTTTGACACATTCTGACTTTTCATAATAGCGTGTAAAGCCCCATTCACTCTATTTTCTGCGTTTACTCGTAGTTCTATATCCTTATCATATCTACCATCCCTGCTAAATAAACATCCCAAATATACAAACTCATCCACTTGCTCAATCATATCCCCATCTATCTTATTTCACATAACGTTTTACTTACTTCTCTTTCAAAAACCATCACTTTCGTCTTACTTGCGTTCACTTTCATACCCTTTCTTTTAATGACCAGTTCATTAAAGTAACCATCATTGCAGCTCGGCCGTCGACGATGCAAATATGACTTGATCATCGGCGTACAAATGGCATTTGACGGTAAACTCACCCATTCTCAACCCACATTCTTCAACTTTCAAAGTTTGCAAGCAACTGTCCATAAATAGGTTAAACAGCCACGGGAAGCTACACAGCCTCTCTGACACCTTTTGAATGCCAAACCAGTCCAGTAGACCCCATTGATCCTGACACAAGCACTAGAGTCCCTTTAAAGAGACCTTAATGCCTGTATCAAACCAGCGCTCAAACCAAATGAGCTAAAGATTTGCCATAACACATTCCTGTCCACTCTATCATAAGCCTTTTCCAAGTCCATGAACGCACAAAAACTTTCTGGTTTTTGGCCAAAAACTTCTCCGCAATCATGCGCATGGAAAAGACTTGATCCGTACACCCCATCCCCTTTCTAAATCCAGCTTGCATCCCAAATTTTCAATCAGTTTCTTCCATAACTCTTTCAATTAACACCTTAGCATACAGTTTACCCACAATGCTAAGCAAGCTAATGCCACGGTAGTTTTACAGTCCTGCTGTGACCTTTTCCTTTATATTGAGACTATAATGGCTTTGCACCAGTCTTCGGTACCCGCTTCAGTTCCCAACATAAATTAAACAAGGTGTACAGCAGGCCTGCCACCACCCTCTCCAGTCCTTATCATTTCAGTGATACTCTATCATATCCAGCTGTCTTACCTGCTTTCATGCTTTTATTGCTTTCATTATTTCATCTACACTTATCTCCCTACCTCTCCACTTCTTTCGTAATTTCTATATCACTTAATTCAGACGACTCTTCACTCATAAATACGCTTTCAAAGTATTCCTTCCATCGCTTTAAATTAGAAACTTCATCATTCAACATACAGCCATTCTCGTCTCGTATAGCATTCATTCTAGGCTGTATTGAATTTCCCTAGCAGTTCTTACGAGTTTCCAGAACATTTTATATATTTGCCTGGAAGTTATCAGATATCCTTCTATCATTCTTATCCGTTCTTTCTTGCTTTTCCTTTCAACAACTTCTTTTACTCTCTTATTTAGATGTCTAAAGACTGCCTTTTTCTTTCAATCTCATCAATCATACCGCTAGAATTACCAGCTTTGGTTGTTAGTAAATCTAGCCAAGCTCTCTTCTTTGCTTCAACTTCCATCCGTACCTCATCATCCCACCACAACGTATTATTTTTCCTTTCATTCGTTCTCTTACTTACACCACATACTTTGGTGGCTGCATCCACCAAGCCTTTCTTGACATTATACACACAGTCTCCAAGTCTAAATCATTCATACACAATTCATCCATACCACTTATATTTTTCTCAGTCTACATTTGAACTTCTCTTTCACACCTTCATCTTATAACCTCTCTATTCTTATACGCTGTAACACAGTGGTAGACACAGATGTCCGATGCCGCCAACGCTTGAATAGACCATTAATTTGGCATAAGAGCAAGTAATGATCCGTCCTAACGTTGGACCCCAGTAGACCCTTGTATTTACCACTGCGCTCCTCATTCTTTCATCCACAATTATGAACTCTATCATGTTTCTATCATCACTTCTTTCCATGTTTACATGTGAATCCTCTTATGGCGAAAGAAAGTGTTCGTCACAAAAGATTCTTTTCACACATACGGTGAGGTCTTCACCATTCTCATTTATACTTCCATCGCCAAACGTTCCTAATATCCTTTCATAACCAGACCTCTTCACCCCAACCCTTCCATTAAAATCTCCTAACATAATAATATTTTCATTTACCTTACATTTCATCAACACCATCCTTACCATGTTCCAAAACTGCTCTCGGATATAAGTGGGCTTAGACATATTTGGGGCGTACACCCCTAACAAACAACTTCTTTAAGCCCACTTTCATTCGTATCCATAGCAGCCTTGGGCTTACATTCATACTCTTTCACACATTGACCCATTCTTTCTGGAAGGATGACACCGACTCCCTGGCATACCCGCTCGGTCTCGTCTACACCAGAACAGTAAGCGGTATACATGTCATATGCAGTGGCATCCTTTCCCTTTCCTTTTTTCCTATCATTCATTGCTCCACATACATTCAGCGTAGCCAGACGGGCCTCCGCAATCCACTTTTCGCCCTCCGGGAGATAGAACGTGACGGGTGTCGAACTTCGTCGCCGACATTATAATGTTTTATTATTCAGAATTAAACAACACAACCGTTTGAAATTTAATTTCCGCAATTATTTCTTCTGCGACAGCAACGCGCCGGGTACCAGCTTGTATGTAATAAAAATCATTATTTATTTATTTACTTTTAATTTAGCAATGCTTCATGGTGGATATACTCGTAATTTTGGAAAACTAAGAAAAATATCCTAGCCTGTAATTCTTCGTGCTCTCTATACCCTTAAGATAAGAGGGTGTGGTCCCAGGCAGAAAAAGAGTCCTACTACCTGATGGTTATTCATGGTGTAATGATACTGATGATTTGTTAATTCATCAGCATCATCATCATTAATACAGCCCTCTTCAAATCCATTATTAAACATAGACCTCTCCCAAGGGATACCACAAAACTGAAACTGTTTCTCATGAGGTTTGCCATAGTTTCTACGCTTTTCAGGCGATCTAGCAATTGCTGTTCTTATGTAGACTCTTATTGTTTGACTTCAATAATTTTGATCGAGACTTTGTTCTTATTTAATCGATTAGAATAGAATAGAATAGAATAATTTTTATTCAATATTGATTACAAGTAATTCTTATTGAATGTCATTTTTTTATTTTACCATTGGTTCGAAAAAAAATCCTCTGTCCTGGGAAGAACCAGCAAGAAACCCAGCGGGACTTTTTTTAAAATAAATTTTACAATATAAATGATTACAAACTATTTAAAAAATTATTTCAGAAACAGCTTGGATGCGACCACCTCATTCTCATTTATATTATATATCATTATTATAATAATCCTTTTATACAGGTTTTGTTTAATTAAATATTTAAACTTGGTAATAGAGATACCTTGTATATTTTCTGGGACTTCGTTGTAATAGCGTATACATTGCCCCAAGAATGAATTACTGACTCTGTGAAGTCGAGAAACTGGTATCACTAGCTTGTGTTTGTTCCTAGTGCTTACAGAATGAATATCACTTTTTACTAAAACTACCTTTGTTTTGTGAACATACATTAAATTTTCGTAAATATACTGAGAGGCCAAAGTTAATATATTTATTTCTTTAAATTTTCTCTAAGAGACTCTCTCGGTTTTAGGTTGTAAATACCTCTAATGGCCCTCTTCTGTAAAACAAAAATAGTTTCTGAATCAGCCGCATTTCCCATAGCAAAATTCCATAAGACATTATGCTATGGAAATAACACAATAAACTAATCTGGCTCTCTCGACACTAGTGAGACCTCTAATCTTTTTACAGCATAGGCTGCAGAACTTAGTCTGCTTGCTAGTTTGATATACGGAGGCCCCACTGAAGCTTTGCGTCGAGAGTGATGCCAAGAAAACAGTGGAATCAACAGGGCTCAGTTCTTCCCCATTTAAAACACATTGGTACCCAGATTTTGAAAGGTCCGAAAACACAGTATCTATATCACCTCCTCCAAATACCAAACGTTGAATTTAGAATTTAAATTTTTGATTATCGTATTTATAGCCAAACTAAAAATTGCTGGCCCAAGGGGATCGCCTTGTTGACAACCTAATTCCGAGGACAGTTCATTAAAATGATATAACAATTTTGTTGGGTCAGCGTAACTGAGAAAAAGATAATTGTATATTTCCGGTATATGTTGTTTTATTTCCGTCAGCAGGGTATCCCTATTTACCGAATTGAAAGCATTTTTTGACATCAATTTTGAGCAACACGTCAGGATGTCCGTAAGTTAGGAAAGGGCGTAGGGCATGGACGGCTGCCTCACACCCTCCTTTTACACCGAAGCCTAACTGTACGGGTTCAAATTCCGAATTTAATTTTGCAAAATATGTCGAACAGCAATTTTGATGATGATGATGTTCTCAAAGTAATCCCAGTCAGCCACAGGAAAAAGTCAATCGCCTCTTCGAATTCCGTTTGTGAAGAAAACGTTAGATAGTTGCTACCGTTCAGTCGTGATGGCATAATGACGGGACCGATGACATGCCCTTCATAAAGGCCAGCCCACATTCAGCCGCTACTGGTGTTGAAATCTACCCTGCTATGAAGCATGTGGATTCACGCGAACGCAAACGTGATCGCTGTGCATATTTGAAAGTCCTGACCTCGTGAATGTTGCCTCGTCCGTCCAAAGAACATAGTTTACGTAATTAGGGTTTTCCTCTAACTGCCTGAGGTACCACTCGCAGAAGTTCCTCCTGGGTGCAAAATCGGAGGGTATCAGCTCCTGTGTACGGCGATAGTGATAAAGGTGACGACTGTCGTCACGAAGAATTCGCCAAACTGCAACATGGTTTATACCGAATCTTGTTCCGGCTCGCCTCGTACTTGTGGTCGGCTCTTCTTCAAAATGCTCTAACACTAATTCAGCCTGCCTGGCGTCGACTGTGCTTGGACGTTCACTTCCAGTAGACCGATGAAAAGAGCCGGTGGAATGTAGTCGTCTTGACATGTTCAGAAAACACTGGTACGAAGGCAGCCGTCGCTGTTCAGTTAGGGGTCTACCATCGATAAATCGTTGCCGATACAGTTCGCGAGCACGATTTAAATTGATATCTTCATGGCCTACGCATAACATTATATCGTATATTCCGAGTTAAAAGCATCGTTATTTTGCAAAAATTTTGGAAAAAAACTCGAAACAGTTGTAGGATATCGATTAGAAGATTTGAAATTGACAACATTTTTTTCCAACTTGTTTTTTCTTCTTTATTTTTGAAGCCAGTACTTGAGTTTAATGACATCCTTGTATTGAGGTAGCAAACATATATGAATGAAAATAGGAAAACTATTAAAGTAAACAATTATTAGGCAAAATAATTACGTAGGCCTTTCTGTTAAATAATCTGGTTCCCTGACATAACAGCTTACTAGGGTTGACAAAATTTTTGGCTTTGATAATTAATTATATTTTTACGGGTATTTTGTAACACGTTGTAGAAAATGCTCGAAAATCAGAAAGATTCCCACCTCGATTATTTCAGACGTAGTTAATTATGATTTATCAGAAGTTTTCTTCCTCGCACATCTTCCTCATTAAATCGGCTTCCACCAGCGATTTTTCCGGACCGATACGACTTAGGATCCTAAAGAAAACAGCCTACTCTTTTTGAGGCTGGCAACACACCTGCAATTCCCTGGTGTTGCTGTTGTTCATGTGCGATAGTCACTTACCATCAGATGAACTGCATGCTCGTTTGCCTCCTCTTATACAGGATTACAGGTTAAGTCGACCTAGATCCGTTAAGGGTTGTAGTGTGCATTATTTCTGATTGATTTGACTATCAAACACCATACTCAAACTGAAACGTTTTTAATATTGTAATAAAAGTAATAAAATTAGTAGATTTATTATTAATATTATATAGACTGTAAGCATTAAATCCACAAACTGTAGCTATAGCAAATCTGGTATTCCATGTATATTTATTAGCGTATTATTATATATGTTTCCTTTTTCTTTTTAATAAAAATTCACTTCGCTATTTATGTAAGTTGTGGTTACCTGTAAGAAGATGAACACGTAGCATGTAGTCGCAGTGTTGAGTTATATTATGTTAGTATTGTGTATCATCTGTTGGTGATCCAAATAAATAGAAAAAATTAAGAGAAAAAAAATATAGGACTTTAAAGTTTTTCATAAAATAGACGATTTTTGTCTATTGTCCATTTACTTTATAACTAGTGCCTCTAATTTATTTGGTTTTTCAATTTTGTGTAGAAGATAAGTTGTTTTATTATTTTCAACACCAACATTACAAGTAACTAAACAAATTGGGTCGTACTCGTAGATTGAAGGTTAGAAAAGAATAAATTCGTAAAAGTATTTTTCTTTCATTCAGATGAGAAGATCTTTAACCAGTGGTTAAAGATCTTCTCATCTCATCTGCCGCATCGATTATTTTTGTCTTAAAAGTTCAACAGATGCGATTGAGTCAGTTCGTTGTATACCAAACTCGTCATGTGTCCCCACACAAAAGTCCATGGAGGTAAGGTCTGGACTTCTAGCTGGCCACGGTATGGCCCACCTCTTCCGATCCACTTATTAGGATAATTTGTGTGGCGGCGCTGTCGTCGCGCCACAAACGAAATACGTCGAAGCGTAAATCGCGCTATCAAAGTTCCAAATTAAAAACAGTATATATACAATAGCTCCGAACTACCACTCGGAGCGTTGGCCGCTCCCCGGCAGAACACCTTGCCCGGCGGGAGGTCTCCCCTTTTCCTTCCATCCGCCACAATTTGTATCTAACCATTCTCTTAAACTTCTCCTGTAGTGTGCAAGGCAACCGTCATGCTTAAAACACATGTCCCGAATGAGATTGAGTGGTAAATCATCTAGTAAGCCGGGTAAATCATGTTTTAAAAGTTTTCGTAATATTCTCCATTTAAATTGTCAGAGAGCCCATCCATACATTCAAACTGAATCGTCTTTGTAATCCTTGTGCGCTTCTTATTGGGATTCCCATGTTCTTTCGAGGCCCAATAATGAGCGTCGTGGTAATTGGTTATACCGTCTTTATCGAATTTCGACTCATCTGTCCACAAGATGTTTCTTAGAAATGATGGGTCTTCTATATCTGCACTGAGCATGAATCTGCAGAAATCCAAACTCCTCACAGGATCTCCTTCTCTGATAACGTGTACTGGCGTCTAGTGATGGGGGTAAAGACTGGCAGTATTCACGGTAAACCAAACCTTCCATTGCGAGAGTCCAAGTTCTCGGGCAACGACATTTGTTGAAGTAGTTGGATCCAATCTAAATCGGCGAACTATTTCATTGTCTAGCTCTTAGTCGTCATCATTGATACGTGATCTACCAAGGTCTCGTCGTCGTCATCGTCGGCCGTCAGGTATATAAATAGAATAAAATCATTATGGACGATTTTTGAGTTGGTCGTCTCTCCTTAATATTTGAGTTGGTCAAACAAATCATTCCTGTCGCATGTGTTATGTATTTTCTCTCGTTATATTATCCCTTATATTTGCTAAGCCACTGAACCCAATATTAGCAAATACATCGTCTATATGTAATCTTCAACCAGTAATCAAAACCATGATTAATAGTTTCGTAACTGATCTATGTGTAAACTGATACTAGATAATTGTAGCTTGAAATCTCAACAAGCCTAATTATTATATATAATTATAGATTTACTTGATAAATTAATTGAGACATTGTAAACGAAGTGAAACTAGGTATTGACTGTAATAAATTCCATCATCCATCACAGCCTATAAAAGTCCACTGCTGAACATAGGCCTCCCCTTAGATTGCCTCACCATGGTGATATTTGTCATAGCTAGCACGCTTGGGAGGGGGGGTCAACAACGCAGTTTTTTATTATTTTGAGTTGAGTTTTAAGTTTTTTTATATTACGAAGACACTGTCCTTTTGTCATCTTTTACGACACCCACGAGACATTATGGGGTAATAGATATTCGTACACCGCCGCTACACAGTCGGTATAAAATAAAATTAGTGAACTAGATGGTAGGACTCCTTCTGCCTTGGAGTCCAACTGGGTAGATACCACCCTTTTATCTATTTCTGCAACCAAATAACAGTGCTTGCATAGCTGCGTTCCGGTATAAAGGGGATGGAGAACAAGTATAATTACAGGTTGTGAGGCATTCCGTCTTAGTCCTCAGGGGTGACAATGACGAATACGCATCTTTAGCCAGCTTTGTATGAAGTTGGCTGCAAGTGTCCATGGTCTGCAGTAGCCACATTCAGGTCAACTGTAAGTTAGTTTGCCACTTTAGTTTTATATAAAAATGTTCTTTATAGCAAACTGGCTGGTACCCGGCGCGTTGTAGCCGCGGAAGAAAAAATTGTAGAAATATAGTTTTAAATTTGGAACAGTTTTATTGTTTAATTACGAATGATAATACATTCATTGAAGTTGAATGATATATAACTTTCAAATAAATTTGTAGGTACGATACACGCCCAACCTACTGTAAGTTAATTGCACTCGTATAACATTCGCGTAAGTGCAAGCATTAAGTTAACAAAGTTTTAGCGCAATCTAATGAACGGTATGGCAGCGAATAAAATACGAACAAACAAATAATAATTTTTATATATTAGATTAACATTTTGTTTAAAAAAATTTCGTCTGCTTCCGCTTCAAAATGAGGAGCCTCTGACTGCAAGGTATTCAGTTAGAAATGTACTGAATCATTCAAATTCTTCTATGATATATAACTAAACATACAATTTTTGGAGTTCAACATAATCTAACAAACCCACCAAGACCAAACCTCACAAAGCAGCAGTATACCGCTACTGCAGTTTGCATGGCGGGTGTTTAAGACCTAGGACCCAGGACAGTCTTCTTTATCAAGCTGTGTCAGTCCACTACATCATTATAAGCTATTCTCAGAATACGTCAACTGAACTTCATCTCTTTCATAGAATATCAGTGGAAATAGTAGCATAATATTGATTTATTTCATATAGCGAATGTAGAGAACCGGAGACCCTTTGTACTGGTAACGAGATAATATTCCAGAAAGGCTAGGTTTCTCATTTTACAATTGACGCTTTTGCAACAAATTCACAGAAAGTATACAAAGTTTATTTAGCAAAAAATTATATTTTATTCTACACTAAATTTTACTACACTAAACCGCAACTAACGCGTGAAACTTAAAAAAACCTGCAAATCTATAATAGCGTAATAATATTTTATGGCTTCAAGTAGAAGGGACCACAGAGTACTTTATATATAGATAACTGAAAAATCGAACACCTGTAAGCGCACAAGTCGCATTATTTTAAAATTAAAAATATTCATCTTATTTTAATTTAAAAATATAGATATCATTGTGCATTTGGAGATTGAGCTCGCTATTTTACATTACTTTGTATACTTAACTGTTCTTTGTTCAAATGTCAATTTTATTTCCCAAGATTGTTAGCATCCGAATACGTACCGATGTGTATAAACTTGAAACAAACGTATTAATAGTTGTATTAAAGATAGAAAATAAAGATCATCTGTGTTTAGTAATTTACGTTAGAGAAACCGACTATTGTTCTATTGTCGTAAGGGAGGTTGCATAATTTATATTTGATATTTTTCTATTTATTCATTATCATCGTTTCTTCCTCGTAAAAGAAAAATAATAGCTAATTTAAGTAATAAAATCGTTGTCACGAACTAACGGTAACGAACAAAGCGCTTTAAGCGCTTCAACGTCCATGAGTGAAAAACTTCAGTAACAGGCGGCAGCTTCAAAGGGAACTGTAACACAAAAACGGTGCAGAGAGGATTTTAAAAATAAAGCCGTAGCTTGATCTGTCAGCTATGATACCGTTACGTTACTCGTATCGTCATCGTAACACTTGTTTTTTAATATTAAAAGCCAGTACTTTACTTCTATACTACCTGATACCAAATGCTGGTACATAATCCCGGTGCATAAGTTTAACGCCAAGTAGTGGCGTGTATCAACCCGTGGGTATTGTAAGAGGCGAGAGACAAAAACTCATACAGGAGATCAGTAGCAATCTTCCCAAATGCTCCCCAGATCAACTAAATCAGCCTATAACCCTATAGGCATATTTTTCGAAATTGTTTCTATCCGACTTCACTATCTACCCGAGGTAGAAGAAGAATGTCACTATTGACGATAATCTATTTTAAACGTTACCTCCACACTAGGATTTCCTCATGTATCGCGCGGCTGATTTACATACATAAATTTCTCAAGGACAAACATCCAGACCTGGAACAATTATTTATAGGCCATACAAATACTTGTTCCGTGCGGGATTCGAATCCGCGGTCATCAGCGCTGCAACTCATTGCGAAGCCACTGCACCACGGAGCCATCAAATTGGATCTGGAATGGAAGTTAGTTGGCGCAATAAGTTTCTATGTGAATGGTGAGTACCATACGAACACAGCAACATTAATTTACGATTTTACGCTAGTATTCTATGAGAACGTGGTTCTTACTCGGCCGATCCGATCCGGTCATGATACAATCATGGCCCACAAATAATTGTTCCAGGTCCAGATGTTTGTTCTTGTGCAATTTATGTATGTAAGCTGTCTTTTTAAAACAACAATATTTTATATATAAAAACCTCCACAATATTCATAATAATATATGAACGGGTTAATCCCAATCAATCTGTCATTATGTGTCACATATGTCAGTGTCAAGTCAAGTTGAATTGTTTTGAAATTTGCTATATTTATGCATTATGTTCATTTAAAATTATATTGTGAATGGTAACAACGTGGTTAACAATTCACAATAGATAATAATAATACTGAAATTTATACGCGTACAGTGTACGCGTTAACGATGACCGGTCCGGCGGGGTCAACGACCTCCACCGTGAAGTGTGCTACGTGCAATATTGTAATAAATGAGCTATTAGCGTTTATTCAGAATAAATGTGATATTATGGACGAGGATGGAATTATCAGGTTGTGTATAACAGCTTTCAAGCCTGAGGATATTTTGGCAGCGAAGAATCTTCTGTTCGAGTCGCTCAGAAAATCAAGAAGAAAAGTTCTTCGTAAGAGCGAAGGAAAAGTCAGCGAGAACTGGAGGACATCATCAGTACAATTAAAGAGGTGGACCCTGAAGAATTGCCGATATTTGTGGCCCGTGACTTGCATAAGCTGCCTCCAGTCACATTTGATCATATCGATGTCACTAGGTTACTTAAAGATTTGATTACGCTGCGAAATGAACTCGAGTATGTTAAGGAGGATTATGTAAATAGCGAGAATTTTACACAGTTAAAAAATGAAGTGACGAATCTTAAGCAAGCGTCCTTAGTTAAAAATTTTGAGTGCAATAATTATGTGAATAGAATACGGGGATCTGCTAATTATGAAAATGGTCCCATTGGTATAATACATATACCGCCCGAGACAACGACATCTAATATTCACACAAAGACGACCATAGCAATGAGTCAGTGCACTACTAGTGGCACACGGTCTGCCCCTGCGCAGCGCTTCCCGTCTCCATCGCGTGCACCGGATGGCGAATCATCTGTCTCTGTTACACAGCGCATCGAGGTACCCGTGGAGGCCCATGCAGAGGTTTCGAACGTGTCTGAAACCGCGTTACTGGCCTCATTAAACGAGCATTACATAGATCCCGAACGCGCAACCACACAAACTAATACACAAATGAGTATGTCGGACCTTGTGCGTAGTAATAATAATGGTATTACTTGGAAGGAACAGGAAAAAAGTGAAGAGTGGAAATTAGTGCAGAGGAAAAAATATAGGAACCGTTTTAACAGCGAAAAAGGCACCTGCATTGATTTAGAGCAAAAGTTCCGCGCAGCGGATATTCTAATACCACTGTTTATAAATAATGTACATGTCGATACATGTGAGAGTGACATTATATCGTACATAAAGAGTAAAACCAACATAACAGTGAAGTTACAAAAAATAAAGTCTAAGCAGACAAAGGATTATAGTTCTTACAAGGTACTTACTTGTTCCTAAACATAAACTAACTATATTTATGGATTGTAATCTGTGGCCTGATGGAATAATATTTCGTCGCTTTGTTAATTTCCGCCGACGTGAAAATAACAAAGAAAGTGATTCAAGTAAAAATGAGACGTAATTTTAATCATTATGGATGAAACATCACTTATTTCGTTTAATTGTAAAAACTTTAAGAGATCCCGAGAGTGCGTAACTAATCTGAGTCGTAAGGCAGATATTATTGCACTGCAAGAAACCTGGCTGTTACCGCATGAAATATCTGAACTCAGTTATGTTATGTTAAAGAATTTGGCTACTATGGTAAGTCAGCGGTAGATACTTCTCAAGGTATTTTACGTGGGCGTCCGTATGGCGGAGTGGCGCTGTTATGGAATAAGTTGAGGTTTCACTGTGTTTCGGTTATTGAATGTGATAGTGATCGTATTGCGGCAATAAGAATTTGTACTACGGACCGAGAGATGTTAGTTTTTAGTGTGTATATGCCTACAGATTGTGCGGAAAATTTAGTAGAATACGTTCAGTGTCTGAGTGAGATTGCGGCAATTGTTGAAAATTGTGATATTGAATCGGTTTATATTCTAGGGGATTTTAATGCCCACCCAGGGCATTTGTTTGGTACTGAAATGTTAAATTTTTGTAATGAGTTAAATTGGAATTGTATTGATCTTAATATTTTGGGTGTAGATTCAGACACATATACCTTTGTCAGTGAAGCGCATGGTAGTAGGAGGTGGTTGGATCATTGCATAATCACTGAGGCGGCGCGGAGGTCTGTGGTCTCTGTGAAGGTACACTACGATGTTTACTGGTCCGATCATTTCCCTTTAGAAATTCAGTGCGAGATTGCTAATCTGATGCCTAAGCAAACTTTGATGTGTGCCTCAACTGACAAAGCTATATGGGGTAATAGAAACAAGAGTGAGTTAGAATTGTACGCAAAACTCTGTAATGAAAAATTAAAAAATTGAATTTCCTGATAAATTAAGTTGTTGTTGTGATACTCTTTGTAATAATCATAGTTTAGATCACTTAGTTATAATAGATAACCTATATTTAAGCATTGTAAAGGTTATGCAAGAGGCAGCTAGGCTTAGCCATGCGGGTGGTAATGGTGACAGGAAAACGCCCGCCCTCTTGCGGGCTGGAACAAACACGTGCGGGCTGCACCAAGATGCCCGCCAGAATTCCTAAACTGGGTGTGGTATGGAAGGCCACGAGAGGGCTCCTTATACATAGATATGTGCGAGTCGAGAAATTTTTTTAAAAACAAATTGAAATACTGCCAAAATCACCAAGAGCAAATTAAAATGAATATACTAGCTTGTAAGCATGAAAAGAAAGACTTTCGGGGTTTTTGGCAGCAAACAAAGAAAATGGCTCCAAAGTACGGCGTCCCGGTCAGTGTCAACGGCGCCAGTGACCCTAAGGATGTTGCGAACTTGTTTCGAGCGCATTTCCAGTTTCAGCCTGTCACCGCCACAGGCAATGCTGGTAAATGTGATAAGGTGGTTGCTGAGCCGATCGTGACCGGCGTGCCAGAACGTTTCACTGCCAAGGAGGTTTTCGAGGCGATAAAAGGAATGAAGCGTGGCAAGTCGCCAGGGCACGACGGCCTCAGCATTGAGCATTTCCTTTACGCGGGGCCTCACCTGCCAAGGTTGCTGGGAATGCTGTTCACAATCTGTAGGAGGCATGCCTACTTACCTGCGGATCTAATGAGAACGGTCATAGTTCCAATTGTTAAAAATAAAACTGGGGATATTTCGGATAAGACCAACTACCGACCGATCTCATTAGCAACTGTGACGGCTAAAGTGCTTGATTGTTTGCTTGAGAGACAACTTAAACAACATCTTAAGTTTCACGACGCCCAGTTCGGTTTTCGGCCAGGGTTATCCACTGAGTGTGCTATTATGTCCCTCAAGCATATAATCAAGTACTACACTTGCAGAAAACATGTGTGTACTGCTTTTCTGGATCTGTCGAAGGCGTTTGACTTGGTACAGTATGATATTCTTTGGGCGAAGCTGTTGGAGTGGTGTCCCGAATGACATTGTCAATGTGTTTAAATACTGGTATGGACATCAGACTAACCAAGTCAGATGGCTTGGACAGTTTTCTGATGAGTTTAAGCTTAAATGTGGGGTGAGACAAGGTGGTTTGACCTCTCCACACTATTTAATGCTATATTGATCAGCTCATTCGTGGGCTCAGCAGCATGCGTGTCGGATGTTCTATAGACGGTCTTTGTGTCAATAGTATAAGTTATGCCGACGACATGGTGCTGCTGAGTCCATCAGTCGCTGCTCTCAGAAGACTTTTGAGCGTTTGTGAGCGTTTTGCTGAGTCTCACGGTCTTCTTTACAATGTAAAGAAGAGTGAGTTTATAGTATTTAAGGCAGACAGTTGCAGAGCTCTTAATGTTCCGCCAGTGTACCTAAACGGAGTAGCTCTACATCGCGTATCGTCCTTCAAGTATCTCGGTCACATTGTGAACGAGAGGCTGAGGGATGACTGTGATATGGAGAGGGAAAGGAGAGCGTTGGCAGTCCGCTGCAATATGTTAGCCCGCAGATTTTCGTTGTACCACAGAAGTTAAAATAACATTGTTTAAAGCCTTCTGCCAAACAATGTACACGTGTAATCTGTGGGTTGATTATACGCGGGGGGCTTTCAGTGCACTCAGTACAGTATAATAATGCCTTCAGGATGATGTTGGGTCTGCCGCGATTTTGCAGCGCATCGGGCATGTATGCGCAAGCGCGCACTGATAGCTTCGAAACGGTGTTGCGTAAACGTGTAGCCTCGCTCATGCGCAGAATACGTGGTAGCTCCAACACCATACTGAGGGCTATTAGTAGCAAACCAGATTGTCCTATTATGGGACACTGGGTGAATATGCATGTGCATAAACCTAGTGCCTCGGGTAGGCCTGGTTTGTACTTAAACTAACTAACTAAGAACAAATTATAACTAACTAATTATTCGTGTCTGCGCTTAATTATTACTAACATAGCTATAACTTTCTTTGTACCTACTAACAATTATGGATGTTTGTCCGAAATAAAGAGATTTTATTTATTTATTTTTTATTTAACCTAACAATGCATAACATGTTTTACTTTTTTATTCTATTTCGTATATTGACATCGCATTACTTCATATCCAATTCTCTTTTTTCAACCGACTTCAAAAAAGGGAAGAGGTCCTCAATTCGAATGTATTTTTTTATGTGTTACCTCAGAATTTTTTTTCTTGGTGAACCAATTTGATTCTTTTTTTTATTTGAAAGCTAGTGCTTCTCATGCGGTTCCATATAAATTTTATCAAAATCTAACCAGTAGTTTTTGAGTTATCTTTAATAATTTATTTATATTGAAGTCGGTTGTACAAAATTTTTAATTTTACCACTTGTTAATCTAGTTAATTCGCATCTTCGCTCAATAATATCACATTATAATACAGATATATAATACAGATATATATACACTGTATTATATATCTATATAGTTTTGGTAAATTATTTTTCGTAACAATTACGAAACGGTGTAAGTGCGTCAATTGTCGAAGCATTGCGGTTCAAATAAAAACGTTGCAGACGAATACAGGATTGTTGAAACGGTAGCGACTCTTAAATGAAATATAAAACGGCGCTTTTAAACCTTTTTAATCACTTTTTTCAATTTATAATGATGTATTTGTTAATTTAAAAAAGTTATTGGAGCTTTTTTATAGTGTAAGGGTGACAAAAGAGCAGACAGTCCACCTAATGGTAAGTCGACGCTGTAGCCTATAGCATCTATCCTTGATTAAGAATCAAACTGCAGATGCGATATCACCCCTGAGGACTAAGATGGAATGCCTCGTTTCCAGTAAAAGGGTCTCAGGTTCTCTACACTCATCATACATAACACAGCAGCATTAAGCTGCTATTTCACGCTAGTATTCTAAAAGAGTAGACATTCCCCGGTCGAGCCGACGCATTCGCACTACAACAATTTTATAGATGCGGCGTGGCTCTACCACATCTAAAGATTGTTTTGGGAAAATCTTGCAGCTGGTAATTTTTTTATCCTGTACGGCGATCGTCATTCCACCTACCAAACGTGGAGAAGTTCAGGTAGTCTCGAGGTATGATGGATTTCTCACTATGTTTTCTCTGCCGAAAAAAAAACAAAGAGTAAATACTTTTTATAAATATAGGACTGTGTCCACGGTGACACATAATAGGCTATTTTAATTGAAAATGCTAAGAGGGAAAATAATATGCTGTGTAAAATTCACCGTTCAGTTCTGTAAATATTCATTGTTATTTTATCTCACATAATATTAGTCATTGTAAAAACTCACTCTATCGTGGGAAGTCAGAATGTGTCACAAAGAGCACAAGCATACATGTATGGCAATGAGGGCTAATAATCTTTCACTCACCAAATGTCGCTAGTTGGAACTGAGGTGAAGTTTTTTTTACTACACAGCTTCATTTAATTGGGAAGTTAGTTTTAAATAAACGTTTATCAGTTTCTTGAGTTTTATATTAATACACAAAACAATGCCTCAGTGGTTTGCTGCTTAATTAACTCTTTTTTTAATTTTTCTACCTTTATGAATATCTGTTAGTGGTTTATTCATTTCTCATCTGATTCACATACACTGCCGTCAGTCATGTTTAGTACTCCGTATAAAATGACTGACACGGCAGCCATACGAAACATGGCAACATTAAGCTGCTATTTTACGTTGGTATTCTGTGAGAGCGAGGTCCTTCACTAGTCGAGCCGACCCATTCGTGCTACAGCTATAATATAGCTACAGCGTGGCTCTTGCAACGTTTTTTGCAAAATTAATATTACAGAAAGAAACATTTACAAATTAACTTCCCCACTATAAAATCTTTAAATTATTTCATCTCATTCCAAAGTGGCGCTGCCCTGGTGGCAGAAAATTTCGTGGATACCCTCATTCAATAAACAGTGTTAGTCCCTACCTTAATGTATAGTAGTGAAACAGTAAAAAGTAGTGGCAGAAAAACATGAAAGTAAATTTAATGCTGTAGAAATGCGGTCATTAAGAATTATATTGGGGCTGACTCTGATAGGTTGAGAAATTGTGTAATAAGAAAATAGTGTGGTTTGAAAGAAGATGTTGTGTCTAGGATTAAAAAAGTAATACTTCGGTGGTTTGAACACGTAGAAACAATTAATGAGGAATGACTGACAAAGCAAATTTATGCTACAATGTAAAGTGAGTGGCAGTGTTGGCAAGGTTAATTGGTTAATTGTGTAACATACATGATTGTAAGCTGTTATTTAAAAAAAAAAGTAACGCTGGGTTTCTTGCTGGTTCTTCCCAGGAAAGAGGTTTTTTTTCGAACCAGTGGTAATTAAACAAAAGAGTGACTTTCCATAAGTATTATTTATAATCTATATTGAATAAAAAAAAGTTTCTGTTTCTGTTTCTGTTTCAAGGGACGTCCCAGACGAAAGCTTATCAACCAAATTGGCGATATATTAAAGATTGAAGATGAATTAAATAAGAAGAGAAGGAATTAAAAGTAACCTTATCCGATCAGCATATAAGAGTAGGTATTCAAATGCATGTGAAAGAAGCGAGAGAAATCTATAGTCTCTGAATG
Organism: Parnassius orleans; assembly: GCA_029286625.1. Taxonomy (NCBI): domain Eukaryota; kingdom Metazoa; phylum Arthropoda; class Insecta; order Lepidoptera; family Papilionidae; genus Parnassius; species Parnassius orleans. The sequence continues at coordinate 1,730,043 of JAGSMP010000174.1, read as the reverse complement.
CGTGGTATAGCCATGCTGCAGCTATATTAATGGTAAAGTTGTGGCACGAATAGGTCGGCTCCACCGAGGAAGGATCACGCTCTCACAGAATACCAGCGTAAAATAGCAGCTCAACGCTGTTGTGTTTCGTATGGTGAGTGTAGAGAACCGGAGACCCTTTTTACTGGAAACGAGGCATCTGCATTTCGATTTGCAATCGAGGAGAGATGTAGATGTCTATGGGCCACAGAAACCACTTACCATCAGGTGGACTGTGTGCTCGTTTGTTACCCTTATCCTATTAAAAAAAATCCTAAAACTAGAAAGTATACCAGGCGAGTTTATCTTTATATTTATAAAATAAAAAAATTGAATAAGTCTTTATTGCTTAGCTGTGTGGTGACGGTGTAGGAGGATCCATCATCCCATTTCGTACTGTGGGTATCATAAGAGGCGATTATGGGATATGCCAGAAAGATCTGATCTCCCGTTAGAAGTAGGTGTAACCATTTCATTTAGGCTAGACCTTTTTCATTTACGACAGACCTTTTCCATTTGCGACAGACCGGTGACAGGGAAAACTATCTGATACTGCTAATAATATACCACTTCAAAAACTAAAAAGAATAAAATAATTACCTTCATTTAACCGTGTAGTGGCGGTGTAACAATATCCACTACCCCATATCATCCCGTGGGTGTCGTAAGAAGCGACAAGAGGAAATTGAATTATCTTAGGCACACAAATAGATCAACTCATAGATTAACTGTTCCCACGCCGATGGAGCCGCGGGCAAAAGCTGGTATAATTTACGTCACAGCCTTTTTATACGGGTATGGAATATAAATGATTTACATCAAATACTATATTAAAAGCTTAGCGATGGATTACTTAAAAAGAAGTCGGTGACGAAATTTTCAACTCTCTCAATTCCAACTTCCTCTTGTCTTTCTTTTCGGCCTTTCTCTATTAATTCTCATGTCTATCTTTCTTTTTAATATTTAATTCCTGGAATACTCTATATATTATAATGTCAGTCATCCTAACCTACTTATGTCCTTTTGCGATAGGATCGGGTTCAACTTGAAAGTAAAAAAAATACTATCAACACTACATACAAAGCATCACACCTGTAATCCCTTAAAGGGCAGGCAAAGTCCAAAGAGAAGCGAGCTACTCGTTTGGCCAAAGAATATATATTTTGGATTTGAAAACTGTAAAAGAAATGATAGCCTACACAATCTGAAATATCCCATTAGTTAACTTTTATGACATGTTAGGTGTTGGTTCAGATGCGTAAATATTGCATAAAAATGAAAATAGTGTATTACTTGTATAAATTGTAGTGTGGCGGCGCTGTCGTCGCGCCACAAGCGAAATACATCGAAGCCTAAATCGCGCTATCAAAGTTCCGAATTAAAAACAGTATATATAGAATAGCTCCGAACTACCACACGGAGCGTTGGCCGCTCACAGGGCAGAACACCTTGCCCGGCGGGAGATCTCCCCTTTACCTTCCACCGATCTAAGTGGTGACCCCGACGTGATATGAACACGCAACCAACAACCTTCGGAAAAACTACAATTTCACAAGCCTTCGTCATTATCCTCAAGAAACCCTACCATTCACTCCCAAGAATCGTCTTCTGCAGTCTTCAGCTCCTGCAAGCCAGTCTAACTTGTCTTCATCTCGACTCACCGCAGATTTATAAGGCAGACTTCTGGCACTTGCTCCGGCACATCGTTCTCACCGGCATCACTTGCATGTGCATAGTACGATATGCACTACACACTGGCATATCGTTCGCACCGGCGTCACTTGCCCTTACGCACACAGCCATTAAGGACACACCGGCAATCGGACTGCATTATCGACCTCCGGTCTGAGCAGAGGGGTGGATGTGGCGGCGCTGTCGTCGCGCCACAAGCGAAATACATCGAAGCCTAAATCGCAGTATCAAAGTTCCGAATTAAAAACAGTATATATAGAATAGCTCCAAACTGCCACTCGGAGCGTTGGCCCCTCCCCGGGCCGATCACCTTGCCCGGCGGGAGATCTCCACTTTTCCTTTCCCGGCCAAAGTAGTACTAAATGAAATAACAATGTATTTTAGAACAAAATGAACAAAAGAAGTTATAAAAGAAACTAATATATTTAAAGTTGGAACATTATTTTTTGTTACATGTCTCACGTCGTGAGACATATCAGTCTCACACCAACATGGGAACCAATACAAATATCTGTGTATTTGAACAAATGTTGTTTTTTTATAGAATAAGGGTGATAAACGAGCATATAGTCCACCTGATGGTAAGTAGATGCTGTAGTCCATAGACATCTACATTTATCCTCGATTAGAATCAAAATGCAAATGTGCTGCCCCCCTGAGGACTAAGATGGAATGTCTCGTTTCCAGTAAAAAGGGGCTCCGTTTCCCTACACTCACCATACGAAACACAGCTGCTTAAACTGCTATTTTAGGCAGATATTATGTAAGAGTATGGTCCTTCCCCGGTCGATCCGACCCATTTGTGATTCAACCATAGTATGGCTGCACCGTGGCTCTACCAAGCATCCGATTGTTAGCGTTATTCAAATAAATATCCCACGACTCTGAAATGAGGAATTGCATAATTGAATTGATAAAATGGGAAGAATATTTTATAGCAATTAAGGACGGTACAAAAACATTGTCTGCCTCCAACCGCAAATCCAGTCGTTAGCATCAAACGCACATTAGCTCGTGTCACTCGCAAGTGGCGACTGTCATGTGACGTCACGTCCGCCACAACTGACAACAGCAGCCATGATATTGAACGTTACTTAATATGTGCTACATAGTGTTGCTAATAGAGAGAGTTATTGCAAAGTTATATTATATAGTATATTATATTTTTTAGTTCGTGGTAGAGCCATGCTGCAGTTATACTATTAGTATAGTTGTTGCGTGAATGGGTCGGCTCGACCGGGGATAGACCACACTCTCACAGAATACCAGCGTGAAATAGCAGCTTAACACTGCTGTGTTTCGTATGGTGAGTGTAGAGAACCGGAGACCCTTTTTACTAGAATAGGACATTCCATCTTAGTCCTCACGGGTGACAACGCATTTGCATTTTGATTTTTTATTAAGGAAAGATCAAGATGTCTACAGGTCACAGCAACCACTTACCATCAGGTGGACTGTGTGCTCGTTTGTCGCCCTATCCTATAAAAAAAATAACTATAAAAATAACATTCTTTTGTTCATTCTGTTTTATGCACAGTTAAAATATAACTTTGCATAGAACAAAATTAACAAAAGAAATTGTAAAAGAAACTAATATATTTAAAGTTGAAACATTCTTTTTTGTTATATATCCCACATAAACGTGGGACTTATCAGTCTCACACCGACATGGGAACCAATACAAATATTTGTGTATTTGAACAAATGTTATTTTTTTATAAAATAAGGGTGATAAACGAGCACATAGTCCACCTGATGGTAAGTGGATTATGTGGCCCATAGAAATCAACATTTATTCTCAATTAACAATCAAAATGCAGATGCGTTGTCACCCCTAAGGGCCGAGAAGGAATGCCTCGTTTCCAGTAAAAAGAGTCTCCGGTTCTCTACAATCACCATACCAAACACAGCAGCATTAAGCTGCTATTTTATGCTGGTATTCTGTGAGAACGTGGTCCTTCCCCGGTCGAGCCGACCCATTCGTGCTACAACCATAATATAGCTGCAGCATGTTTCTAATTTAAAAAGAAAATTAGCAATACGCCAAACATTTTTGAGTTTGAGTCAGGGAGTTTGTATATGTGCAATTTCAGTTCGTAAAACGCCAACACAACACTGGTGAAATTCCTTTTTATTAAAGCTACGTTTTTACAAAAAATATATATGACCAGCCAGACATTTCTACTGCGGAGTTCCTCGTGTAGTTAGTTCACATTTTTTCCTACGTCTATTTCGTTCTATCTCTGCACCACCTAAAGTAGACTAGTAGAAAATGCTTCAGGCATTAAGTGAACCTTTATGCCATATATAGCAATGCAGTTTAAAAAAAAAAAATGTGACTATGACATCACTACAGCCCATTAAAGTCTACTGTAGAACATAGGCCTTCCCCATAAATTGCCTTCTGGGGGGAATTTTTTCATAGTTGCTACGCTTGGTATGCGAGTTTTTCAACAACCGCAACGTGTATTTTTCTGAGTTGTTATCAGGAAGATGCTTCTGCCCATATCCTATTTCGCTTCCCTCTGTCGCCCTTACCGACTCCCACGGGATGATATGGGGTAGTACATTCTCTTACAGTGCACTACTAATATAATATACATATAAATAAAATTGAAGTGTATATCTGTAATATTGAAATAAATGGCTTCTATTAAACTCAGAGGGTAATATGCATACTATTAAGACATAAATAACTATTTCTAAAATTTTGGTCTGTCTGTCTGGGCTAATCCAAAGAATGGCTAAACAAATTGTGATGAAATTTTACGAACAGATAGAGAGCAATGCCAGGAGGGATCTAGGCTATATTTTAAACGAAATTTTTGAAAAGACGAAAAATTTATAAAATAAACAGTCATTGACTATCTTAAATATAAATCACATCACATTAATAGATCCTACCCACGCGAAACCGGGGCGGGTTGCTAGTGCATAAATAAATATTAAACGTTTCATTTGGACATTAATTAAATATTTACTTTTAATACCCTAACGTTTTATTTAATATGTGTCTTCGAAGTTGTTTTCTTTCCACTAATATTTGTTCATTACTTTACGTCAAACAAAACAAACATTACTATTTATTTTAAAGACTGATGGACATGTGACATTTAATTAAAATAAATTCGAAAGCGGATTAATCTATGTCATATGTCGATTTGAATAATAATGATTTCTTTATCAAAGTAAAGATAACAAACCTACCTGATGATAAGTAAGAAAGAAAGAAACAAAGAAAGAACTATTTATTTGATATACACATTTTACACACAATTCAAGAAATATACAAATGCAAGGGGCAAAAATATGCATGCACACGTCTAAGACTGCTTACGCATTAAAATTTATTAATAACTTTATTTACATGCACATCGTTGATTAATAATGGAACAAAAAAAAAAAACAAATAACAAATTAAAAAGTATTTAAAATGAAAATGTGACATGAAACAGGTCTCCAACTCAGCATAATGCTGCAAAGACAGCGCTGGTTTTCAGTTGGAGCCTTGTGACTTCACTGACAAGTCGGTGTGTGAACATCAAATTGTCCAACAAATACCCGTAACTAAGCCTAGGCGTAAAATAAAACAATCCAAATAGGTACATTATTACATTTATTACTCTTTTTTTACAACTCATGTTCCACATGTCCTCCTCTGTTTCGCACACATACTCTCATCCTGTTTCTTAGTCCATTTTTTACTACACCAGTGGTTAAAGATCTTCTCATCTCATCCGCCGCATCGATTATTTTTTGTCTTAAAACTTCAACAGATGCAATTGGAGTCAGTTCGTTGTATACCAAACTCTCCATGGGTCCCCACACATAAAAGTCCTTGGGGGTAAGGTCTGGACTTCTAGCTGGCCACGGTATGGGTCCACCTCTTCCGATCCACTTATTAGGATAATTTGTGTGGCGGCGCTGTCGTCGCGCCACAAACGAAATACGTCGAAGCGTAAATTGCGCTGTCAAAGTTCCAAATTAAAAACAGTATATATACAATAGCTCCGAACTACCACTCGGAGCGTTGGCCGCTCCCCGGGCAGAACACCTTGCCCGGCGGGAGATCTCCCCTTTTCCTTCCATCCGCCACAGTGGTGACCCCGACGTGATATGAACACGCAACCAAGAACCTTCGGAAACTACAATTTCAAACCACTCGGAGCGTTGGCCGCTCCCCGGGCAGAACACCTTGCCCGGCGGGAGATCTCCCCTTTTCCTTCCATCCGCCACAGTGGTGACCCCGACGTGATATGAACACGCAACCAAGAACCTTCGGAAACTACAATTTCAAACCACTCGGAGCGTTGGCCGCTCCCCGGGCAGAACACCTTGCCCGGCGGGAGGTCTCCCCTTTTCCTTCCATCCGCCACAATTTGTATCTAACCATTCTCTTAAACTTCTCCTGTAGTGTGCAAGGCAACCGTCATGCTTAAAACACATGTCCCGAATGAGATTGAGTGGTAAATCATCTAGTAAGCCGGGTAAATCATGTTTTAAAAAGTTTTCGTAATATTCTCCATTCAAATTGGCAGAAAAAAGTAAGGCACAATCAAATGGTTTGATATTATGCCCATCCATACATTCAAACTGAATCGTCTTTGTAATCCCTTGTGCACTTCTTATTGGGATTCCCATGTTCTTTCGAGGCCCAATAATGAGCGTTGTGGTAATTGGTTATACCGTCTTTATCGAATTTCGACTCATCTGTCCAAAAGATGTTTCTTGGAAATGATGGGTCTTCTATATCTGCACTGAGCATGAATCTGCAGAAATCCAAACTCCTCACAGGATCTCCTTCTCCGATAACGTGTACTGACGTCTAGTCATAGGGGTAAAGACTGGCAGTATTCACGGTAAACCACATCTTCCATTGCGAGTGTCCAAGTTCTCGGGCAACGGCATTTGTTGAAGTAGTTGGATCCAATCTAAATCGGCGAACTATTTCATTGTCTAGCTCTTTGTCGTCATCATTGACATGTGGTCTACCCAGGTCTCGTCGTCGTCGTCATCGGCCGTCAGATATAAATAGAATAAAGTCATTATGGACGATTTTTGAGTTGGTCGTCTCTCCTTAATATTTGAGTTGGTCAAACAAATCATTCCTATCGCATGTGTTATGTATTTTCTCTCGTTATATTATCCCTTATATTTGCTAAGCCACTGAACCCAATATTAGCAAATACATCGTCTATATGTAATCTTCAACCAGTAATCAAAACCATGATTAATAGTTTCGTAATTGATCTATGTGTAAACTGATACTAGATAATTGTAGCTTGAAATCTCAACAAGCCTAATTATTATATATAATTATAGATTTACTTGATAAATTAATTGAGACATTGTAAACGAAGTGGAACTAGGTAGGTAGGATAATAAATTCCATCATCCATCACAGCCCATAAAAGTCCACTGCTGAACATAGGCCTCCCCTTAGATTGCCTCACCATGGTGATATTTGCCATAGCTAGCACGCTTGGGAGGGGTCAACAACGCAGTTTTTTATTATTTTGAGTTGAGTTTTAAGTTTTTTGATATTACGAAGACACTGTCCTTTTGTCATCTTTTACGACACCCACGAGACATTATGGGGTAATAGATATTCGTACACCGCCGCTACACTGTCGGTATAAAATAAAATTAGTGAACTAGATAATGATTTCTTATATTTACGCGAACACTACACATTGAATAAAACTACTTTTACGGATTATATCGCGTTTAATTACTTATTTTTATTAACTCCCGACGTTTCGGGTGCTTTACAGCACCCATGGTCACGGGGGACTGAAGTGATTGACGTCCCGATGTCAGAGTTAATCCGGAGTACCTTCAGCTTTTTTAATTATTAATTTTGGTCCGATCTACGCAGAATGAACTGTGTCTTGAAGTCTTGCAGTGGTATGCTTGGGTTTAGTTTTAATTTTATTAATTACAGGATCCCAAGCAGGTGGTAGTACCCAGCCTCCGTCTCTATTGAAATTAGGATGTTTTTTAATTTCAATAGCCTCACGTATCATCCTTGGCAGGAATCGATGTTCTTTCGTGAGAATCTGTGGTTTATCAAATCTAATGTAATGGCGGGGGCCGTCTAGGATATGATCACAAACTGCAGACTTCCCGGAACGTTGGTGCTTCACGTCAGCTATGTGTTCACATATCAGGAATCCTGTAGTTAATAAAATTAAAACTAAACCCAAGCATACCACTGCAAGACTTCAAGACACAGTTAGTTCATTCTGCGTAGATCGGACCAAAATTAATAATTAAAAAAGCTGAAGGTACTCCGGATTAACTCTGATATCGGGACGTCAATCACCTCAGTCCCCCGTGACCATGGGACGTAAAGCACCCGAAACGTCGGGAATTAATAAAAATAAGTAATTAAACGCGATATAATCCGTAAAAGTAGTGAACTAGATGGTAGGACTCCTTCTGCCTTGGAGTCCAATTGGCTAGATACCATCATTTTATCTATTTCTGCAACCAAATAACAGTGCTTGCATAGCTGTGTTCCGGTATAAAGGGGATGGAGAACAAGTATAATTACAGGTTGTGAGGCATTCCGTCTTAGTCCTCAGGGGTGACAATGACGAATACGCGTCTTTAGCCAGCTTTGTATGAAGCTGGCTGCAAGTGTCCATGGTCTGCAGTAGCCACATTCAGGTCAACTGATAATACATTCATTGAAGTTGAATGATATATAACTTCCAAATAAAGTAGGTACGATACACGCCCAACCTACTGTAAGTTAATTGCACTCGTATAACATTCGCGTAAGTGCAAGCATTAAGTTAACAAAGTTTTAGCGCAATCTAATGAAAGGTAATAATTTTTATATATTAGATTAACATTTTGTTTAAAAATTTTTCGTCTGCTGCCGCTTCAAAATGAGGAGCCTCTGACTGCAAGGTATTCAGTTAGAAATGGACTGAATCATTCAAATAGTTCTATGATATATACAAACCCACCAAGACCAAACCTCACAAAGCAGCAGTATACCGCTACTGCAGTTTGCATGGCGGATGTTTAAGACCTAGGAGCCAGGAAAGTCTTCTTTATCAAGCTGTGTCAGTCCACTACATCATTATAAGTTATTCTCAGAATACGTCAACTGAACTTCATCTCTTTCATAGAATATCAGTGGAAATAGTAGCATAATATTGATTTGTTTCATATAGCGAATGTAGGGAACCGGAGACCCTTTGTACTGGTAACGAGATAATATTCCAGAAAGGCTAGGTTTCTCATTTTACAATTGACGCTTTTGCAACAAATTCCCAGAAAGTATACAAAGTTTATTTAGCAAAAAATTCTATTTTATTCTACACTAAATTTTACTACACTAAACCGCAACTAACGCGTGAAACTTAAAAAAACCTGCAAATCTATAATAGCGTAATAATATTTTATGGCTTCAAGTAGAAGGGACCACAGAGTACTTTATATATAGATAACTGAAAGATCGAACACCTGTAAGCGCACAAGTCGCATTATTTTAAAATTAAAAATATTCATCTTATTTTAATTTAAAAATATAGATATCATTGTGCATTTGGAGATTGAGCTCGCTATTTTACATTACTTTGTATACTTAACTGTTCTTTGTTCAAATGTTAATTTTATTTCCCAAGATTGTTAGCATCCGAATACGTACCGATGTGTATAAACTTGAAACAAACGTATTAATAGTTGTATTAAAGATAGAAAATAAAGATATGATCTCATCTGTGTTTAGTAATTTACGTTAGAGAACCCGACTATTGTTCCTAGACGTTTGCCGTAAGAGAGGTTGCATAATTTATATTTGATATTTCTCTATTTATTCATTATCATCATTTCTTCCTCGTAAAAGAAAAATAATAGCTAATTTAAGTAATAAAATCGTTTTTACATAACAGTGTCACGAACTAACGGTAACGAACAAAGCGCTTTAAGCGCTTAAACGTCCATGACTGAAAAACTTCAGTAACAGGCGGCAGCTTCAAAGGGAACTGTAACACAAAAACGGTGCAGAGAGGATTTTAAAAATAAAGCCGTAGCTTGATCTGTCAGCTATAATACCGTTACGTTACTCGTATCGTCATCGTAACACTTTTTTTTAATATTAAAAGCCAGTACTTTACTTCTATACTACCTGATACCAAATGCTGGTACATAATCCCGGTGCATAAGTTTAACGCCGAGTAGTGGCGTGTATCAACCCGTGGGTATTGTAAGAGGCGAGAGACAAAAACTCATACAGGAGATCAGCAGCAATCTTCCCAAATGCTCCCCAGATCAACTAAATCAGCCTATAACCCTATAGGCATATTTTTCGAAATTGTTTCTACCTGACTTCACTATCTACCCGAGGTAGAAGAAGAATGTCACTATTGACGATAATCTATTTTAAACGTTACCTCCACACTAGGATTTCCTCATGTATCGCGCGGCTGATTTACATACATAAATTTCTCAAGGACAAACATCCAGACCTGGAACAATTATTTATAGGCCATACAAATACTTGTTCCGTGCGGGATTCGAATCCGCGGTCATCAGCGCTGCAACTCATTGCGAAGCCACTGCGCCACGGAGCCATCAAATTGGATCTGGAATGGAAGTTAGTTGGCGCAATAAGTTTCTATGTGAATGGTGAGTACCATACGAACACAGCAACATTAAGTTACGATTTTACGCTAGTATTCTATGAGAACGTGGTTCTTACTCGGCCGATCCGATCCGGTCATGATACAATCATGGCCCACAAATAATTGTTCCAGGTCCAGATGTTTGTTCTTGTGCAATTTATGTATGTAAGCTGTCTTTTTAAAACAACAATATTTTATATATAAAAACCTCCACAATATTCATAATAATATATGAACGGGTTAATCCCAATCAATCTCTCGGGACATTTGAGATGACTTTAACCTAACAATGCATAACATGTTTTACTTTTTTATTCTATTTCGTATATTGACATCGCATTACTTCATATCCAATTCTCTTTTTTCAACCGACTTCAAAAAAGGGAAGAGGTCCTCAATTCGAATGTATTTTTTTATGTGTTACCTCAGAATTTTTTTTCTTGGTGAACCAATTTGCTTTTTTTTATTTGAAAGCTGGTGCTTCTCATGTGGTCCCATATAAATTTGATCAAAATCTGACCAGTAGTTTTTGAGTTATCTTTAATAATTTATTTATATTGAAGTCGGTTGTACAAAATTTTTAATTTTACCACTTGTTAATCTAGTTAATTCGCATCTTCGCTCAATAATATCACATTATAATACAGATATATAATACAGATATATATACACTGTATTGTATATCTGTATAGTTTTGGTAAATTCATTTTCGTAACAATTACGAAACGGTGTAAGTGCGTCAATTATCGAAGCATTGCGGTTCAAATAAAAACGTTGCGGACGAATACAGGATTGTAGAAACGATAGCGATTCTTAAATTAATTATAAAACGGCGCTTTTAAACCTTTTTAATCACTATTTTCAATTTATAATGATGTATTTGTTAATTTAAAAAAGTTATTGGAGCTTTTTTATAGTGTAAGGGTGACAAAAGAGCAGACAGTCCACCTAATGGTAAGTCGACGCTGTAGCCTATAGCATCTATCCTTGATTAAGAATCAAAATGCAGATGCGTTATCACCCCTGAGGACTAAGATGGAATGCCTCGTTTCCAGTAAAAGGGTCTCCGGTTCTCTACACTCATCATACGTAACACAGCAGCATTAAGCTGCTATTTCACGCTAGTATTCTAAAAGAGTAGACATTCCCCGGTCGAGCCGACGCATTCGCACTACAACAATTTTATAGATGAGGCGTGGCTCTACCACATCTAAAGATTGTTTTGGGAAAATCTTGCAGCTGGTAATTTTTTTATCCTGTACGGCGATCGTCATTCCACCTACCATACGTGGAGAAGTTCAGGTAGTTTCTAGGTATTTTTTCAAGAGATGGCTTTCTCACTATGTTAAATTTGCCGAAAAAAAAAACAAAGAGTAAATACTTTTTATAAACATAGGACTGTGTCCACTGTGACACGTAATAGGCTATTTTAATTGAAAATGCTAAGAGGGAAAATAATATGCTCTGTAAAATTCACCGTTCACTTTTGTAAATATTCATTGTTATTTTATCCCACATAATATTAAAGTCATTGTAAAAACTCACTCTATCGTGGGAAGTCAGAATGTGTCACAAAGAGTACAAGTATACATGTATGGCAATGAGAGCTAATAATCTTTCACTCACCAAATGTCGCTAGTTGGAACCGAGGTGAAGTTTTTTTATTACACAGCTTCATTTAATTGGGAAGTTAGTTTTAAATAAACGTTTATCAGTTTCTTGAGTTTTATATTAATACACAAAACAATGCCTCAGTGGTTTGCTGCTTAATTTTTATTATATTAATTAACTCTTTTTTTAATTTTTCTACCTTTATGAATATATGTTAGTGGTTTATTAATTTCTCATCTAATTCACTTACACTGCCGTCAGTCATGTTTTGTACTCCGTATAAAATTACTGACACGGCAGCCATACGAAACATGGCAACATTAAGCTGCTATTTTACGTTGGTATTCTGTGAGAGCGAGGTCCTTCACTAGTCGAACCGACCCATTCGTGCTACAGCTATAATATAGCTACAGCGTGGCTCTTACAACGGTTTTTGCAAAATTAATATTACAGAAAGAAACATTTACAAATTAACTTCCCCACTATAAAATCTTTAAATTATTTCATCTCATTCCAAAGTGGCGCCGCCCTGGTGGCAGAAAAGTTCGTGGATACCCTCATTCAATAAACAGTGTTAGTCCTTACCTTAATGTATAGTAGTGAAACAGTAAAAAGTAGTGGCAGAAAACATGAAAGTAAATTTAATGCTGTAGAAATGCGGTCATTAAGAATTATATTGGGGCTGACTCTGATAGGTTGAAAAATTGTGTGATAAGAAAATAGTGTGGTTTACAAGAAGATGTTGTGTCCAGGATTAAAAAAGTAATACTTCGGTGGTTTGAACACGTAGAAAAAATTTATGAGGAATGATTGACAAAGCAAATTTATGCTACAATGTAAAGTGAGTGGTAGTGTTGGCAAGGGACATCCCAGACGAAAATTTATCAACCAAATTGGCGATATATTAAAGATGGGCTTTTTTTTATAGGATTGGGGTGAGAAACAAGCACACAGTCGACCTGATGGTAAGTGGTTGCTGCAGCCCATAGACATCTACATCTATCCTCGATTACAAATCAAAATGCAGATGCGTTGTCACCCGTGAGGACTAAGATGGAATGCCTCATTTCCAGTAAAACGGGTCTCCGGTTCTCTACACTCACCATACGAAACACAGCATCGTTAAGCTGCTATTTTACGCTGGTATTCTGTGAGAGCGTGGTTCTTCCCCGGTCGAGTCGACCCATTCGTGCTACAACTATACTACTAATATAGTTATATAGAATAATATAGTATCAGCATAGAAGAGTAGGTATTCACATGCATGTGAAAGAAGCGAGAGAGGTGTGTTAGGATCGCGCCAAATGGAAATCTATAGTCTGAATACGTGGTATAGCCATGCTGCAGCTATATTAATGGTAAAGTTGTGGCACGAATAGGTCGGCTCGACCGGGGAAGGATCACGCTCTCACAGAATACCAGCGTAAAATAGCAGCTTAACGCTGTTGTGTTTCGTATGGTGAGTGTAGAGAACCGGAGACACTTTTTTACTGGAAACGAGGTATACCGTCTTAGTCCTCACGGGTGAAAACGCATCTGCATTAAGATTTGCAATCGAAGAGAAATGTAGATGTCTATGGGCCACAGAAACCACTTGCCATCAGGTGGACTGTGTGCTCGTTTGTAACCCTTATTCTTTAAAAAACTTCCTAAAAGTAGAAAGTATACCAGGCGAGTTTATCTTTATATTTATAAAATAAAAACAATTGAAAAGGTCTTTATTGCTTAGCTGTGAGGTGACGGTGTAGGAGGATCCATCATCCCATTTCGTACTGTGGGTATCATAAGAGGCGATTATGGGATATTCCAGAAAGATCTAATCTCCCTTTAGAAGTAGGTGTAACCATTTCATTTACGCCAGATCTTTTTTATTTACGCCAGACTTTTTCATTTACGCCAGACCTTTTCCATTTGCGACAGACCGGTGACAGGGAAAACTATCTGATACTGCTAATAATAAACCACTTCAAAAACTAAAAAGAATAAAATAATTACCTTCATTTAACAGTGTAGTGGCGGTGTAACAATATCCACTACCCCATATCATCCCGTGGGTGTCGTAAGAGGCGACAAGGGGAAATTGAATTATCTTAGGCACACAAATAGATCAACTCATGGATTAACTGTTCCCACGCCGATGGAGCCGCGGGCAAAAGCTGGTATTATTTAAGTCACAGCCTTTTTATACGGGTATGGAATATAAATGATTTACATCAAATACTATATTAAAAGCTTAGCGATGGATTACTTAAAAAGAAGTCGGTGACGAAATTTTCAACTCTCTCAATTCCAACTTCCTCTTGTCTTTCCTTTCGGCCTTTCTCTACTAAATCTCATGTCTATCTTTCTTTTTAATATTTAATTCCTGGAATATTCTTTATATTTCAATGTCAGTCACTCTAACCTACTTATGTCGTTTTGCGATAGGATCGGGTTCAACTTGAAGGTAAAACACTATCAATACTACAACATACAAAGCAGGCAAAGTCCAAAGAGAAGCGAGCTACTCGTTTGGCCAAAAATATAGATTTAGATTTGAAAACTGTAAAAGAAATAAATCTTACACAATCTGAAATATCCCTTTAGTCACATGCGTATTGGTTCAGATGCGTAAATATTGCATAAAATCAAAATAGTGTATTACTTGTATAAATTGTAGTACTAAATGAAATAACAATGTATTTTAGAACAAAATGAACAAAAGAAATTATAAAAGAAACTAATATATTTAAAGTTGGAACATTCTTTTTTGTTACTAGTCCCACATAAACGTGAAACATATCAGTCTCACACCAACATGAGAACCAATACAAATATCTATGTATTTGAACAAATGTTGTTTTTTTATAGAATAAGGTTGATAAACAAGCATACAGTCCAGCTGCTGGTAAGTAGATGCTGTGGCCCATAGACATCTACATTTATCCTCGATTAGAATCAAAATGCAGATGTGCTGTCTCCCCTGAGGACTAAGATGGAATGTCTCGTTTCCAGTAAAAAGGGTCTCCGTTTCCCTACACTCGCCATACGAAACACAGCTGCTTAAGCTGCTATTTTAGGCAGATATTATGTAAGAGCGTGGTCCTTCCCCGGTCGAGCCGACCCATTTGTGCTTCAACCATAGTATGGCTGCACCGTGGCTCTACCACGCATCGGATTGTTAGCGTTATTCAAATAAATATCCCGCGACTCTGAAATGAGGAATTGTATAATTGAATTGATAAAATGGGAAGAATATTTTATAGCAATTAAGGACGGCACAAAAACATTGTCTGCCTCCAACCGCAAATCCAGTCGTTAGCATCAAACGCACATTAGCTCGCGTCACTCGCAAGTGGCGACTGTCATGTGACGTCACGTCCGCCACAACTGACAACAGCTGCCATGATATTGAACGTTACTTAATATGCTACATAGTGTTGCTAATAGAGAGAGTTATTGCAAAGTTATATTATATAGTATATTATATTTTTTAGTTCGTGGTAGAGCCATGCTGCAGTTATATTATTAGTATAGTTGTTGCACGAATGTGTCGGCTCGACCGGGGAAGGACCACGCTCTCACAGAATACCAGCGTGAAATAGCAGCTTAACACTGCTGTGTTTCGTATGGTGAGTGTAGAGAACCGGAGACCCTTTTTACTGGAAAAGAGGCATTCCATCTTAGTCCTCACGGGTGACAACGCATTTGCATTTTGATTCTTTATTAAGGAAAGATGAAGATGTCTATAGGTCACAGCAACCACTTACCGTCAGGTGGACTGTGTGCTCGTTTGTCGCCCTATCCTATAAAAAAAATAACTATAAAATTAACATTCTTTTGTTCATTCTGTTTTATGCATAGTTAAAATATAACTTTGCAAAAATGAGCAAAAGAAATTTTAAAAGAAACTAATATATTTAAAGTTGAAACATTCTTTTTTTTTATATGTCCCACATAAACGTGGGACTTATCAGTCTTGCACCGACATGAGAACCAATACAAATATTTGTGTATTTGAACAAATGTTATTTTTTTTATAAAATAAGGATGATAAACGAGCACATAGTCCACCTGATGGTAAGTCGATTATGTGGCCCATAGAAATCTACATTTATTCTCAATTAACAATCAAAATTCAGAATAGAATAGAATAATTTTTATTCAATATAGATTACATGTGTAATTCTTATTGAAAGTCATTTTACTTTACCACTGGTTCGAAAAACCTCTGTCCTGGGAAGAACCAGCAAGAAACCCAGCAGGACTTTTTAAAAGTAAATTTTACATTAATAGTTGTACAAACTATTTAAGTACAAAATTTATTTTAGAAACTGCTTGGTAGCGACCACCTCATTCCCAGGGTTATTATCAATCATATATTCATTTGTACTATAATAACCCTTTTTATACAGTTTCAGCTTAATAAAACATTTAAACTTGGTAATAGAGAGAGCCTGTACACTTTCCGGGACCTTGTTGTAATAGCGTATACATTGCCCCAAGAATAAATTACTGACTCTGTGGAGTCAAGAAACTGGTATCACTAGCTTGTGTTTGTTCCTAGTGTTTACAGAATGTATATTACTTTTTACTAAAACTACCTTTGTTTTTGTGAACATACATTAAATTTTCGTAAATATACTGAGAGGCCAAAGTTAATATATTTATTTTTTAAATTTATCTCTAAGAGACTCTCTCGGTTTTAGATTGTAAATAGCTCTAATGGCCTCTTCTGTAAAACAAAAATAGTTTCTGAATCAGCCGCATTTCCCCATAGCAAAATCCCATAAGACATTATGCTATGGAAATAACTGAAATAAACTAGTCTAGCTGTCTCGACACTAGTGAGACCTCTAATCTTTTTTACAGCATAGGCTGCAGAACTTAGTCTGCTTGCTAGTTTGGATATATGGGGGCCCCACTGAAGCTTTGCGTCGAGAGTGATGGCAAGAAAAACAGTGGATTCAACAGGGCTCAATTCTTCCCCATTTAAAAACACATTGGTACCCAGATTTTTAACAATCGTTGTTGTAAATTTAATACATTTAGTTTTATTTCCGTTTAAATGTAGATTATTAACGTTAAACCAATGCACTAATTTTGATATAGCATTATTCACTTCGTCACATTTAAATTATTGATGTTTAAGTTTAAAAATCAAGGAAGTATCATCAGCAAATAATACTATATTATGATTATCCCCTACAGGGAAGGTAAGTCATTAATATATACCAGAAATAGGAATGGGCGAGAATCGAGCCCTGAGGACACCATTAGTACAGGTGACCCGGAAGAACTTTTACCATTGATAACAACTTTCTGCATTCTATTACTTAAATATGAAATAATAAGTTTAAGCGCTGTGTTCTTGACACCATAGTACTGTAGCTTCCTGATTAATGTCTCATGGTGAACACAGTAGAAGGCCTTGGAAAGGTCACAAAATATACCCAAAGCATCCTCCGAATTCTCCATGCACAAAAATATGTTTAATAAGCTCAACTCTAGCGTCAGTTGTCGAGCGACCCTTGTAAAACCGAATTGATTTTAATGTAGCAATTTATTAATATTAAAGAAACTTAAGATCTGATCTAAAATTATTTTTTCAAAAATTTTACTAAATTTTGGTAGTACAGAAATCGGTCTAAAATTGGCGGGGTCTAATGTACTACCAGATTTAAATAAAGGTATGACTTTACTATGTTTCATTAAATCAGGAAACACACCAGATTCGACGCTTGTATTAAATATAGTGGCTAGATAAGGTGCTATTATATCTATTATAGATAAAATAACTTTAACGGAAATCCCCCATAAGTCTGCCGTTTTCTTAACATCAATTGTTTTAAAATATTTAACGATATCTTTTGGCAATACTCTATGGAATTTAAAAGTATTTGAAGAAGCCTTTACATTTTGTTTAAGCAATGATTCGGCGACAGTAGGAGAAGAATTTAATGATTTTGTTGTCAAAAAAGGAACATCAGTAAAATGTTTCTCAAAAGCCATAGCAACTTCTTGATCAGATCGAGTTAAACTGTTGTTAATATTCAATTGAAAATCCGAGTTGCGCGGTTTGACCTTACCCGTTTCACTATTTATTATTCTCCAGGTCATTTTAATTTTGTTGGATGCACTTTTAATTTTGTTACTTAAATGTAAAGCCTTAGCTGTGTAGCACACTTTTAAATATTTTAGAATATGTTTTGACATAATCTCTAAATATAACACTAGTATTATATGATCTTTCATTATAAAGCTCATATAACTTTCGCCTACTTTTATAATTCCTACTGTCGCCCATTCATTAAATGATTTGCGACTGTTAAAGAGAAAGTTTTAGAAGTAAATATTCTATTAAATTCAAGTTATAATTTTAAATAACATACCATACAAATAATTAGCACTATTTTTAAATGAAAGTGATGGAAGTCTTTTATTATATTACTTCTAAACCTCTCCAAGCGATGGTCATTTATTGGAACAAACACAACTTTCTTATTTTTCTGTTTTTGTGTATGTAAGGTAATGATACCAACTGTCCACAGTGATCTGAACTTAAATTTTGAATAATTGATTTATGCAAGGGCTTAATATCTGTAAAATATTATCTATACAGGTTGCACTAGGCCCAGCAATACGTGTTGGTTCTAAGAATAAATTAACAAGATTATACGATTTAAACAATGATCTAAACTTAATACTAATGGAAGAAGTTTCAAGGAGATTGATGTTAAAGTCTCCACATATTACAACAGACTTGTTCTGTTTACTAAGTTTGAGCAAAGCTTCTTCCACAATTCTTTGAAAATAGTCATAAGTAGCACATGGGGTCTGTAAACACTTACAACAATGAGGTGCTCGAGCTCGACACAAGCCATATCTACAGTTCGCTCAAAAGAGAGGCTCACAATATCCTTACGTTCTTTATATAATAATGATTTATCTGCTAATATTAAGGAGCCACCACGTAAACTTTTTCTCTATTGAAGGAACTGACCACCTGGTGATTTCTGAAATTAAACATGAAATTATAATCTTTTAGCCAATGTTCAGTAATACAAAGGATATGTATATTGTTACTATTTAAAACAATTCAACTTCCAATTCTTTGCCCATCATGCCTTGTATATTTTGATGCACCAGGTGTAAACAATTTTATTACTTATTTGTAGGCTGCATTCAAAATTAATTAAACTCTTATTATTGCTAGAGATTGCCTCTATTGTCGCATTTACTAATTTAAAGTAGTTGGAATTGATTCCAAATTAAATGTCAAATGATTATCATGCTCAATAAAAGTAGTCTTGGTAGCCAAAAATTTGGCTGAGTTAGAAAGTAAATAATAAGATAGCACATTTGCTACCAGTCTTAAATTATATTTGGATAGGTAATACCTATCTTTTGTCCAAAACTTTTTTATTAAATTATTTGTGTCAATTAAATGAAATTTGTCATTATTATCACAATTATATGTCAAATTTAAATTATTGTTACATATTAAATTATTCATTTGTATATTTAAATTATGTCTTAGATTATTTTCCTGTGGCAATCCCTGTATGTAAGGCAGTGTGAACAAGACAATTTTGTGTACATTTAAGTTATTAAGTTGTTCAATATATCTTAATAACTGTTTGTTGTTTACACTGCCTCTTCTACCAACAAAAATTATTATTGTACTATTTGGGCAAAATTTAGTAACTATAATTTTATTTAGGATGTCACTAAAAGATGCTCAGGCATGCAGCAATTTGTAATTTTTGTCCCTTTAATGAGTTATTTAAAGTTATGCCTAGATTTTTCCCATGTCATCGCTATACACAATTATATTATTATTGTTAATATTTGAGTCATTTTTATTTTAAGCTCCTCTGCTATGGCACTGTCATAGAGTTTTGGTGGTGGTATTATATATCACACACCGACTCCGAAGAAGCTGGTATTGAATGTTGACTCACATTGATGTTTAACTAAGGAGTCAAAACGCTCCTCATTATATTTACATGTCTTTACCAGATTATCCATAGCCAGTATGTACTTTTATTTCGTTTTGGCTGATTTATATTTATTGGACACAGTTTGAAGGAGTTAGTAAGTGATAATATTTCTGATTTAAGGCACTCTACGTCAGTCTCATAACATTTTTTATGTTATCCACCTCAATTGAATACAACTTAAGTTCATATATCAATGCTTGCTTTTCTTTACATAAATTAACATAATTTTGGTATTAATCTTATTTTTATTAATTTTGTACTTTCCTTATGTATTTATTAACTTTTATATACTTCTTCAATTTGGTTTTGCTGCAATTAATCCTTACTGTGTTTCCTGAAGTGGAAGAGTCGTCACCAGTCAAATCTATTGTTGCAGGTTGCTGTAAAATTCTTGAAGTATTACATTGCACAAGCTCAGAGAACAGGCTTTGAGTCTGTGAGGCGTTAAGGTTATCTATATATGTTTTAAATTGTGTTATTTGCTCATTAGCCTCATTCATCTGGAACTTTGCAGCAATAAACGTGAGAGCTTCCTCATATTCCTTGCTGCATTGGTCAAACTCATTAACCGTTCCTGTAGCTGATCTCTTTCTTTTATAACACTTGTGTATTCTGTATGTAACTTAACCATATCACATTTCAATTGTGTGTTTTGGCAATTATGTTAACTATTTCTTTTCATTATCATCCCTTTCCTTGCAACAGTGATGCACAGTGACACAGTGCAGCAACAAGATGCGTTGTCACCCCTAAAGGCTGAGAAGGAATGCCTCGTTTCCAGTAAAACGAGTCTCCGGTTCTCTACAATTACCATATCAAACACAGCAGCATTAAGCTGCTATTTTATGCTGGTATTCTGTGAGAGCGTGTTTCTTCCCCGGCCGAGTCAACCCATTCATGCTACAACCATAATATAGCTGCAGCATGTTTCTTATTTAAAAAGAAAATTAGCAATACGCCAAACATTTTTGAGTTTGAGTCAGGGAGTTTGTATATGTGCAATTTCAGTTCGTAAAACGCCAACACAACACTGGTGAAATTCCTTTTTATTAAAGCTATGTTTTTACAAAAAATATATGTGACCAGCCAGACATTTCTACTGCGGACCTCCTCGTGTAGTTAGTTCACATTTTTTCCTACCTCTATTTCGTTCTATCTCTGCATCACCTAAAGTAGACTAGTAGAAAATGCTTCAGGCATTAAGTGAACCTTTATGCCATATATAGCAATGCAGTTTAAAAAAGATGTAACTATGACATCACTACAGCCCATTAAAGTCTACTGTAGGACATAGGCCTTCCCCATAAATTGCCTTCTGGGGAGAATTTTCTCATAGTTGCTACGCTTTGTATGCGAGTTTTTCAACAACCGCAACGTGTATTTTTCTGAGTTGTTATCAGGAAGATGCTACTGCCCGTATCCTATTTCGCTTCCCTCTGTCGCCCTTACCGACTCCCACGGGATGATATAGGGTAGTAGGTTCTCTTACGAGTGCACTATTAATATATTATACATATAAATAAAATTGAAGTGTATATCTGTAATATTGAAATAAATGGCTTCTATTTAACTCAGAGGGTAATATGCATACTATTAAGACATAAATAACTACTTCTAAAATTTTGGTCTGTCTGCTGGGCTAATCCAAAGAATGGCTAAACAAATTGTAATGAAATTTTACGAACAGATAGCAATACCAATCTAGGCTATATTTTAAACGAAAATATTTGAAAAGTCGAAAAATTTATAAAATAAACAGTCATTGACTATCTTAAATATAAATCACATCACATTAATAGATCCTTATCCAATATTAAACGTTTCATTTGGACATTAAATAAATATTTACTTTTAATACCCTAACGTTTTATTTAACATGTGTCTTCGAAGTTGTTTTCTTTCCACTAATATTTGTTCATTACTTTACGTCGAACAAAACAAACATTACTATTTATTTTGAAGACTGATGGACATGTGACATTTAATGAAAATAAATTCGAAAGCGGATTAAGCTATGTCATATGTCGATTTGAATAATAATGATTTCTTTATCAAAGTAAAGGTAACAAACTTACCTGATGATAAGTAAGAAAGAAAGAAACAAAGAAAGAACTATTTATTTGATATACACATTTTACACACAATTCAAGAAATATACAAATAAATGCAAGGGGCAAAAATATGCATGCACACGTCTAAGACTGCTTACGCATTAAAATTTATTAATAAGCGGTACATGCGCATCATTGATTAATAATGAAACAAAAAAAAACAAATAACAAATTAAAAAGTATTTAAAATGAAAATGTGACATCAAACAGGTCTCCAACTCAGCATAATGCTGCAAAGGCAGCGCTGGTTTTCAGTTGGAGCCTTGTGACTTCATTGACAAGTCGGTGTGTGAAACTCAAATTGTCCAACAAATACGCGTAACTATAAATTACAGAATTATTAATAAT
Organism: Parnassius orleans; assembly: GCA_029286625.1. Taxonomy (NCBI): domain Eukaryota; kingdom Metazoa; phylum Arthropoda; class Insecta; order Lepidoptera; family Papilionidae; genus Parnassius; species Parnassius orleans. The sequence goes on along the minus strand of JAGSMP010000174.1, from coordinate 1,707,642 downwards.
TATTATACTAGCTAGAGAGTAGTGCTAACGAACACAGTTAATACACACATCCTACTAATATTATAAACATGAAAGTTTGTGAGGATGTATGGATGTTTGTTACTCTTCTTCGCAAAAACTACTCAATGTATTTTAATGAAACCTTACAATAATAAAGCTCATATATCATAACAACACATAGGCTATAATTAATAAAGATATTGTGTAAATTGGTCAAAATATAACGATAAGTGTTAAGTCGGAAAAAATCTGTCATCTGCTAGCTATTTTGGCGTGCGGTGCAAAAACTGTAAGAGTTACACAGATATAATGTATTGTGGAATTGTTTCTCCTAAATAGTTCTACAAAAAGTCCGCGACAGTATATATTTATCTTTTATGTGTAGCCATTATTACCAAAATACAATAAAAATTTATACTTTATTTCAATGCACATTTTGCAGTAACAAATTGATTGTATCAAAATAAGTACTTTAATCGCTTCTGATGTTCAAAGTAGATAACTTTTGTCTTTGAAACTACGTAATTTGGTCAAATATTTTAAAAGTAACGATGATATAAAATTGTGCGATCCGGTGCGCGCAGGGCGGTCGGGCGTACTGCGGGTGAGGTGGGGAAAACATCGCTCATCGCCGCGTGAGCAAATGTATGTTCACACTTAAATCGCTGAACCGATTTAAATGAAATTTGGTATCGAGATAGTTTAAGTCCGGGAAGGAAATAGGATAGCTTTGATCACGGAAATCATCCTAAAGAGGGTGATGGAATTCACTATGACAGTGCGATTATTGATGGATCACCTATGGTTTAAGGTATAATATCTACGCGAACGAAGTCGCGGGCAAACCCTAGTACTGAATAAATGTTATAGAGTTGTTGTATAAATGGTGTATAGTATAATATATTTATATAATACCTACACTAAACTATTTAGCTCTATGGGAAGACATATTTTACTTTTTTTTTTATAAAACATAAAACGCAAGCAAACATGGCATGGCCTACAAATAATTTTTCCGGGTCTGGATGTTTGTCCTCGTGCAATTTGTGTTTGTAAACTGGCTCCACGATACAGGAGAAAATCCTAGTATGGGGTAACGTTTCTTTTTTAATAAGAAAAAAATTATATTCTGTAATCAAAGATAAGTAGAAAGATAAGATAAGTAAATAGAAGCCTGTGGACATCTACATATACGAGTATCTTTAATTAGGATACAAAATACACCCATGAAAATCAAGGTCGATGCTTCGTTACCACAAACAAATAATAAAATTAAAAATTTTTAACAACCGACTTCAATATAAATAAAATGAGAACATAATCAGTGTAGTCGAAGTCAATTAAATACGCATTATTAAGGATAACTCAAAAACTACTGGTCAGATCTTGATCAAATTTATATGGACCACATGAGAAGCACCAGCTTTCAAATCATTGAAAATCCGTTCACCTAGAAAAAAGTTCTGATTTAACACACAGAGTTTATTTTACATCTGACCTATGGTGATATACTCCGGACCAGTTTTGACCAACTTCTTAATTTGTGGATTAGATCACAAAAGAAACTGAAATAAATTTTCAAGAACTATTTTCTCCCATTTTACACTAGCTTTAGCAAACGACTTGCTTTCTTCGTATGTCTTTCTGGATCGAAAATTGTAATCAATTCTTGCAGCACTTGCTGATCTCCGATTGTGCTGAAATTTGACGTACTTAAGTGACTTCGATGCCAATGCAATATACCTACTTATTGGAGCTGGTCAGGTGGAGGTCTGGATGAAGAAGAAAAAGAACAGGTGTCAAAACACGACGACGATCATAACACATCCACCTGAATTTATAATTCATTCATTCAGTACAGCCATTCACAAGTCCACTGCTGTACATAGGCCTTCTCCAAGGAATGCCACAAAGCATGGTCCTATACCGCCTGCATCCGTCGATTTTCTCCATCTCTTGCCAGGTCATCAATCAATCTAGTGGGAGGCTGTCCTACACTTCGCTTATCGGTACGAGGCTGCCACAGGAGAAAATTTCTTCCCCATCATATAGGCTGGTCATTTTCAAATTTAGCTTGCTAATCCGTCGGGATATGTCGGTTACTCAGGTTCTACTACGAATATTCTCATTTCTAAGTTTATCACGCAGAGAAACTCAAGCATAGCCCTCTCTATATCTCGCTGGGCGACCTTGACCTCCATAGAATTTAATTTCACCGCATAATAGCCAAATGCTCTGATCATTAAGTCCAGTGCTCTTATATCTAAAATGTGAAGCTATCTCGTGTCGCGTTTACTACGAATTTATTGCAAGTAATATGTAGCCGCTGAAGGTCAAATCTTGAACTTGATGGTCCTATATATCAGGACCAAGGTTAATTGATCAATATTCAATCAAGTGTTTACATTGTTTAGTGCCATGGTAGGTGAAAATCTAAGCGTTTGCCGTAAATTTTACTTACCAGGGCTCAGGACCAACGGCATAAAGTACTATTCGTTAAATTGTTTATAGAATAAAGGTGACAAATGAGCACACAGTTCACCCACAGATGGTAAGTGAATACTGTGGCCCATAGACATCTACGTGTAATTTATACAAAATGCAGATGCGTTGTCACTTCTGAAGACTATGATGGAATGCTTCGTTTCCACAAAAAAAGAGTCTCCGGTTCTCTACACTCACCACACGAAACACAACAACATTAAGCTGCTATTTTACCCTGGTATTCTGTGAGAGCGTGGTCCTGTCCCGGTCGAGCTAACCCATTTGTTCTACAATCATAATATAGCTGCAGTGTGACTATACCACGTAAAATGTGCATCGCTATTGCTTGAATGAAATAAATTTTTGCGAGGCAACCCATAACAAGTGAATCACCCACGGTTTACGTGGTAAAACAACACCTTTATACCTAAATTATTTTTATGATGTAATGAATTCAAGCCTCACGCGAACGTTATTTACACCAGTTAATCATCGTCCGTACGAACACGAACAGTAATTATAAAATGCACGTTGAACCTTACGGAAAACATTTTCTTTCGTCACATTTGCAATTCAAATAATTGTTATTCGTGACACGGTAAGTGCATTTTATCAAAATAACTGTGATATTTTACAACAAGGCTTCGTTTCTCTTTACTTTTTTACCTATTGTAAGCCAGAGCTTGATTGGCGGTTCCGTGGCGCTGTGGCGTAGCATTGAGTTACGACGCTGAGGGCCGCAGGTTTGAATCCCGCACGGACCTTGTATGAATTTGTATGGCCTACAAATAATTCTTCCGGGTCGGGATGTATGCCTTTGTGCAATTCATGTATAAAACAAAAACAAACTGGCCTTCTTTCCCACCTTTTTATAAAACTGAAATGATAAACGAACTTAACTTAAATGACGCTGTGTAACAAAAAACTTCACCTCGGTTCACTAGCGACATCTGGTGAATGAAAGATTATTAGCCCTCATTGTTATACACGTATGTTTGTGCTCTTTGTGACACATGCTCATTTTTCACGATAGAGTGAGTTTTTACAAAGACTTTAATATTACAATATAACAATGCATAATTACAAAGTTCACGGTGAATTTAACAGAGCATATTATTTTCCTCTTAGCATTTGCAATTAAAATAGCCGGCACCGTGGACACAGTATTTTATTAATAAACGTACTTACTCTTCGTTTTTTTTCGGCAAAGGAAGCATAGTGAGTAATCGTTCTTTTGAAAAAATACCTCGAGAGTATCTAAACTTCTCCACGTTTGGTAGGCGGAATGACGATCACCGTACCGGATAAAAAATTTACCAGCTTCAAGATTTTCACAAAACAAGATTAGAATCACTTTTATTCAATATAGATTACATGTAATTCTGATTGAATGTAATTTTTTTTCTTTTACCACTAGTTCGGAAAAAAACTCTATCCTGGGAAGAACCAGCAAGAAACCCAGCAGGAATTTTTTTTAAAGCATAAAAGCTTTATATGAGGTAGAGCCACGCCGCAGTTATAATATGGTTGTAGTACGAATGGACTGGCTCGACCGGGGAAGGTCTACGCTCTTTTAGAATACTAGCGTGAAATAGCAGCTTAATGCTGCTGTGTTACGTATGATGGGTGTAGAGATCCTTTTACTGGAAACGAAGCATTCCATCTTAGTCCTCAGAGGTGATAATGTATCTGCATTTTGATTCTTAATCGAGGATAGATGCTATAGGCGACGGCATCGACTTACCGTCAGGTGACTGTATGCTATTTGTCACCCTTACACTATAAAAAAGCTCCAATAACTTTTTTTTTAAATTAACAAATACATCATTTTTATAATTAAATTAAGAGTCGCTACCGTTTCAACAGTCCACTATTCGTCCGCAACGTTTTTATTTGAACCGCAATGCTTCGATAATTGACGCACTTACACCGTTTCATAATTGTTACGAAAATTAATTTACCAAAACTATACAGATATACAATACAGTGTATATATATCTGTATTATATATCTGTATTATAATTTGATATTATTGAGCGAAGGTGCGTATTAACTAGTTTAAAAAAAAGAGAATTAAATATGAAGTAATGCGATTTCGGTACACGAAATAAAAAAAAAAATGTAAAACATTTTATGTAATGTTAGGTTAAAGTCGCCTCAAATGTCCCGAGAGACTGATGTGGATTAACACGTTCATATGTTATTATGAATACTGTGGAGGTTTTTATGTATAAAATATTGTTATTTTAAAAAGGCGGTTTACATACATAAATTGCACAAGGACAAACATCTGGACCAGGAACAATTACTTGTAGACCGTGATTAGGTTGGCACGACTGGGTCGCTCCACCGAGGAAGAATCACGCTCTCACAGAATGCTAGCGTAAAATCGTAACTTAATGCTGCTGTGTTTCGTATGGTACTCACCATTCACATAGAAACTCATTGCGCCAACTACATCCATCCCAGATGTAATTATCGTTAATGGTGAGATTTTTGGAGTTGTTTAAGAGTATATCTACCTTGGGTAGATAGTGAATTTAGGTAGATACAACTTCGAAAAATAAGCCTATAGGCGGATTCAATTGATCTGGGAAGCATTTGGGAAGCTTCCTTAGGTCTTCTAGTCACCTAACCGCAAAATCTGAAGACGAAAGTCATCGTCCAGTGCTTCCTACCTGTACCTCATATAGTGCCGAAACGTGGACACTAACCGTAAGACTAATCCACGAGCTTCATCGCCCAGCGATAGAAAGAGCTATGCTTGGAGTTTCTCTGGTGGATAAATTTCTCTTGAAACACAATGAATTTACATTTCGATTTCTTATATTTACGCGAACACTACACATTGAATGAAAGTACTTTTACGGATTATATCGCGTTTAATTAACTTATTTTTATTAAGTCCCGACGTTCCCTCGTGACCATGGGTGCTGTAAAGCACCCGAAACGTCGGGAATTAATAAAAATAAGTTATTTAAACGCGATATAATCCGTAAAAGTAGTTTTATTCAATGAATTTACATTTCCTTCATTCAATATGGCCTGTCAAAAGTTCAATGCTAAACAAAGGTCTTCCTCATGATGTTTGCCATAGTTGCCTCACTTTGCAGGTGGGTTGGTAATCGCAATTTTTTATTATTGAGCTATTGTCAGGAAGATGCTGCTAATCTCCTGTATGAGTTTCTTTCTCTCGCCTCTCACAATACCCACGGGTTAATACACGGTAGTGGATTCTCTTACGCCGCCACTACTCGGCGGTAAACTTATATACCGAGATTATGTACCCGAATTTGGTATCAGGTAGTATACAAGTCAAGTACTGGCTTATAATATTAAAAAAAATATTAATATATCTTACAATCACGATACGAGTTACGTTACTATGTCATAGCTCACAGATCAAGCTACGACTTTGTTTTTAAAATCCTCTCTGCACTTTTTTTGTGTTGCAGTTCCCTTTGAAGCTGCCGCCTGTTACTGAAGTATTTCACTCATGGACGTTTAAGTGCTGAAAGCGCTTTGTTTGTTACCGTTAGTTCGTGACACTGTTATGTAAAAACTACTTTATTACTTAAGTTAGTTATTATTTTTCTTTTACGAGGATAAAACGATGATAGTGAATAAATAGAGAAATATCAAATATAAATTATGCAACCTCTCTTACGACAAACGTATACGAACAATAGTCGGTTTCTCTAACTTAAATTACTAATCACAGATAAGATCATATCTCTTAAATACAACTATTAATACGCTTGTTTCAAGTTTATACTCGTAGGTACGTATTCGGATGCTAACAATCTTGGGAAATAAATTTATCATTTAGTAGTAATGTAAGATAGCGAGCTGAAATCTCAAACTGCACATTGATATCTCTACTTTTTTTAATTAAAATATGATGAATATTTTTAATTTTAAAATAATCGTACTTTCAGGTGTCTATATATAAAGTTCTTAGTGGTCCCTGCTACCCGAAGCCAAAAACTATTATTACACTGGTATCGATTTGCAATGCTAAAATTTATATATAAGTAAGTATAGAATAGAATAGAATAAAAATATTTTGCTAAATAAACTTTGTATATTTTCTGAGAATTTGTTGCAAAAGCGTCAATTGTAAAATTAGAAGCTAGCCTTTCTGGAATATCTCGTTACCAGTACAAAGGGTCTCCGGTTCATTCACTATATGAAACATAGCAATAGCAAATCTTGCAGTCAGAGGATCCTTATTTTGAAGCGGAAGCAGACGAAAAATCTTTAAAACAAATGTTACTTTCTTATAAAGAACATCTGTACATACAACTAGTGGGATGCGGGAAGTAAAGACTGTGTAACAACCTCCGAAGGAGGCGGAGTTATAGCCGAAATAAGAATTTATTTTTTTTTGGGTTTGGCCATTTTGACCCCCCAGGAGTGTAATGAGAACTTTTTGCTCCTATTCAGCTATGACCCCCATGACATCCTCTACGTGATAGGCTATTCAAATAGACTAGGCCTAAAGTTCGAGCCACCACCCAAATCATTTCTAAAGTCTTTACTTCCAAATAAATAAAATTAAAGTGTCTGTTTGTAATATCAAAACAACAGCTTTTTACTAATTGCATATGAAAGTACATATAAGAAAAACACAATTTTTAAAAAATTTGTCTGTCTGTCTGTTTGCCTCTCTTCAAAATCTCCGAAATGGTTGGACCGATTTTGACGGGACTTTCACAGGTATATAGCTGATGTTATAAGGAGTAACTTAGGCTACTTTAATTTTAGAATAATAATTAGGGTTCCGCGCAAAAAAAAAAAATTAAAACCCTAAATTACACGCGGGCGAAGTCGCGGGGAACAGCTAGTTTCTATATAAAACTAAAGTGACAAACTAACTTACACATGAATGGCGACATGAAAGTGGCCACTGCAGTCCATGGATACCTGCAGCCAACTTCAAGCAAAGATGGCTACTGGTGCGTTGTCACCTCTGAGGACTAATCCTGTGATTATACCGGCCTAAGATGAAGTGCCAGCCTTGTACAGGTAAACGAAAAGTAAGACGTCTCTCCACTAGATAGAGTGAAGACCTGGAAAGACATGCATGAAGTCGAAGTATGCAGGTGGCTCAAGGCGTGTTTTGAGGCACTTCTTGATAGCGGAATATGAAGGCTTGGCAGCGGACTCGTGAAGATAATGATGATGATATAAGAGATGCATATACCGCCGACATTATTCTGGTAAATACAATTTTGTCAGCTGTTCAAAATACATAAAAATTAATTTTTGTTTGTTCGTATTTTATGCGCTGCCATACCGTTCATCAGATTGCGCTAAAACTTTGTCAACATATTGCATTCACTTCGGCGAAGGTTATAGGCATAGTACAATTAACTTACACTTGGTGGCGCGCGTATTGTACCGACAAATTTATTCGAACATTATAATATATCATTCAACTTCAATTAATGTTTTATCATTCGCAATTAAACAATACAACCGTTCGAAATTTAAAACGATATTTCCGCAATTATTTCTTCTGCGACAGCAACGCGCCGTGTACCAGCTTGTATGTAATAAAAATCATTATTTATTTATTTACTTTTAATTTAGCCATGCTTCATGGTGGATATACTCGTAATTTTGGAAAACTAACAAAGATATTTTAATAAAACTAGTTTTACTGATTTTATCTGGAGGTAACTGTGGTTAACTATGACATTGGGACGTCCAATACCTCAGTCCACCCCCCACCCCCCCCTTGACCATGGGTGCTGTAAAGTACTCGAAACGTCGGGAATATAAAATAAGTTAATATACGCGATAAAATCCGTAAAACTAGTTTTATTGAAATATGTAGTGTTCTGCATTAAGATAAATATCCTAGCCTGTAATTCTTCGTGCTCTCTATACCCTTCAAATAAGAGGATGTGGTTCTAGGCAGAAAAAGAGTCCTACTACCTGATGGTTATTCATGGTGTAATGATACTGATGATTTGTTAATTCATCAGCATCATCATCATTAAAACAGCCCTCTTTAAATCCACTAATTAAATATAGACCTCTCCCAAGGGATATCACAAAACTGAAACTGTTTCTCATGAGGTTTGCCATAGTTACGCTTTTCAGGCGATCTAACAATTGCAGTTCTTATGTAGACTCTTATTGTTTGACTTCAATAGTTACGATCGAGACTTTGTTCTTATTCAATCGATTAGAATATAATAATTTTTATTCAATATTGATTACAAGTAATTTTATCGAAACTCATTTTTTAATTTTAAAACTGGTTCGAAAACCTCTGTTTTCGAAACTGGTTCGAAAACCCAGGGACTTTTTTAAATAAATTTTACAATATAAATGATTACAAACTATTTACAAAATTTATTTTAGAAACAGCTTGGAAGCGACCACCTCATCCCAGGTGTTATTATCAACCATGTATTCATTTATATTATAATAACCTTTTTATACAGTTCTTTTTAATTAAATATTTAAACGTGGTAATAGAGAGACCTTGTATATTTTCTGTGACTTTTTGTAATTGCGTATACATTGCCCCATGAATGAATTACTGACTCTGTGGAGTCGAGAGACTGGTATCACTAGCTTGTGTTTGTTCCTAGTGTTTACAGAGTGTATATCACTTTTTTCTAAAACTATCTTTGTTTTTGTGAACATACATTAAATTTTCGTAAATATACTGAGAGGCCAAAGTTAATATATTTATTTCTTTAAATTTTTCTCTAAGAGACTCTCTCGGTTTAAGGTTGTAAATAGCTCTTATGGCCTCTTCTGCAAAATAAAATAGTTTCTAAACAGTTGCATTTCCCCATAGCAAAATCCCATTAGACGTTATGCTATGGAAATAACTGAAATAAACTAATCTAGCTGTCTCGACAGTAGTGAAATCTCTAATCTTTTTTACAGCATAAGATGCAGAGCTTAGTCTGCTTGCTAGGTGAGAAATTGTGTGATAAGAGGAAAGTGTGGTTTGCAAGATGATGTTATGACCAGGATTAAAAAAGGAATGCATCGGTGGTTTGGTCATGTAGAAAGAATGAATGAGGAAAGAGTGACAAAGCAAATTTATGTTGCAGAAGCGAACGGCAGAGTCGAGAAGGGATGTCCTAGATGAAAGTTTATCGACCAAATTGACGATATATTGAAGATGGGCCAGATTAAGAGTACCCTTAACCGAAGAGCATACATAAATAGGTATAATATGGATGTAAAGGAGGCGAGAGAGGTGTGTCAGGATCGTTCCAGGCTGACAAGCTGAGTGTTTATGTATTATGTTATGTAAAAAACCTAATAACTGATTTTGGCCCGACCACTAGACCAACGAGGTACTTTAAGTAAGCGATTAATCAACGATTATAAGTCAGACTGTTCTTGTTGTACTTCTTATTGTACTAGATACTTGTTCTATCGATTATAAATAATAGAAGATCGACTTATATTTGTGTAAACTAATCGAATATTTTCACTCGTAAATCCTACTACAGTGCCATTGTTGTTATTTATGAACGTCACTATTGGATTTGAATACCAAATCAACAAGAGGAACGTACATCCCGGATTTTACGATACAATGCAAGATTTCCGAAGCGGCAACGAAATAAAAACAATTTTGTTTGTTCTTACATGAAACAGGAACAATAGTAAGTCGGCAGTATAAATATTAGATAGACTCTGTCTTTCAATGTAAGATAAAATCGCGTTGGCTCAGACAAAGCACCTTAAATATTGATATAAAAATTTACATAGTTATTATAGACATTTTTTATTACAAATCATGGAAGTTAGTGCATCGAGCGAGCAAACAAACGATCTAGAAGTTATGAGAAAAATGGAGGACGAGCATTTGCATCTTCAGAGACAAGTAAGCAAATATTTCATTTAATGACAAGTCTTAGCTGCCCTATATTAAAACCTAGTAAGTGACATAAAAACCAATTTTTTATTCAAAATCTTACTGACATAGTAATTGTATGCAGAAAGATAAAACAACTGCATTAAATTCTTAAAAACTGCTCCAGCGAGAAACATCAGAATAATGCTTTCTCTGGTCTCCGGTTCTTTAAACTTACCATACGAAAAATAGGTGTGAAGAACCAGAGACCATTTACTAGAAACGAGGCATTTCATCTCAGTACTCAGGGGTGACAACACTTCTACGTTTTGATTCATAAACGAGATTAGATGTAGGTGTATATGGATAAGAAATTCCATCTAAAAATATACTGGTGATCGCGAGAAGTATGATCAGAACGCTGGTGTTGGCTCTATGCTCGACAACCCGACAATGAGGTAAAAGGGTTGGAGCGCGACTACAGCACCACCACATCCTTTTCTCATTTCTATTCTTTTCCTTTTTGCCATATAAAACAGCAACGTTATATTGATATTTTACATTGATATTTTGTGACAACGTGCTCTTGCACTCTGTAGCTCAAAATTAACAACCGATGAGGAAGAAATGTTCTCACGCGAGAGTTCTGTGTGTGTGACAGCAGTGGACTTGTCATGGACTCAATGATGTTAATGGTTTTGTGAAGACGTATTCCTTCAAGGTCAAGGCGACTCAACTGAGCTTTAGGTGTAGCCATAATACGGTTCAGTACTATTACGGTTCTTTCGAGGTGGAAGGGAATTGTTTGTTATAATATTGTTATCAACTGCTTCTGATGGTAGTAAACGCGGCTGCTAATCATGTGGTCCCATATTCGAATACGGAGTCGAGACAAAGATCACTTATTGAGTTTATCTGTCAATAAGTTTTCAGTAGAAGCCCGAAGTCGAATAAATTGGCAGTGTTTCATCCGAATACCTCGGAAAGCACATAGAGGCAATGATAATATTGTCGTATCGGATTGCTGTCCCATCGGACTATGAGAGTGAGGAAATCGAGAGTGCGCTTGTGCTTCGCATACACTCGGGCACTTTAACCTTTCTTGTGTACATGATGTCTCCATTGAGACTGGCCGCCATGACAAAAATTCGGTCGGGAGGACATTATTATACTTACTATCTTATTTTATTTGCAGTTTCGCATGATACAGACAGACAGAACAAATCGCGTCTTGGGAGTACATCCAATGTTTAGAAGACAAGACAACCTACTAAGGACGTTAAAAGGAGAATATTTAAATGTTGCGAAGGACTTAAAAGTATGTATCTTCTTCTTCTTTAGCCGGTAACAGTTCTGTGTTAGGCATGGGCCTCTCCCTGCAGTCAGTAATTCATTCATGTGGCAATGCATATAATACTATAACAAAGTCTCAGAAAATAATATACAAGGTCTCACCAAGTTTAAATATTTTATTTTAAAAAAGGCTTATTATAATATAAACGAACCTATAACTAGCTCTCTAAAATAAACTAGCTCTCTAAAACCTACAACTAGCAAAATAAATTACTTATTCTATTCTATTCTATTCTTTACGGCCTATCCCGTGGGTGGGATGAATTGGGAGGTCACCACAGATACTACATTATAATAACATTTTATCAGTTATTTTTTTATAAAACTGAAGTGACAAAGAAACTTGCAGTCCATAGATGGTAAGTGGTTACTGCAGTTTATGGACACCTGCTGCCAACTTCAAACAAAGAAAGCTACAGATGCGTTGTCACCTTAGAGGGCTAAGATAGAATGTCTCACAGCCATCGATCACTAATAAAAAACTAGATACACAATCAGTGACAAAAAATGTCCTTACCGAATGAGCGCCCACTCAAACATTTGGGTGCGCATTTAATTTGTACGTAGCTTTGTGAATACAACTTTAGGCAATGCATTTAAGATTGAATTTACATTAATGTATATTTATTTCAACTAGAATTACGTCAAAACAATTGGCGACAGTTTATAGAGAACTTTTGCATGGGATTGTGTATCTAGTTTTTTATTAGTGATCGACGCTCACAGCCTGTAATTGTACTGATTCTCTATATCCTTCAGACCACAACCCGACATGCAAGCACTGCTATTTGATGGCAGAAATATGTAAAAGGTTGAAAGGAAAACCGTACCCAGACGGACTCCCCTTATGAGACAATCTTAGGGTCGGCCAATCTTGGGTAGGCCTATGTTCAGCAGACTTATATTCCAATTGTGCATTCAAAAACGAACTTATACATAAGAACCAACTTTTTACACGTTTTATATTAGTTTGACCTGTATGTATCTATGTATGTATGAATATAATGATATAGCTATAGTTCCAAACGTCTGGATAATCTGAAATTTTGCAGACATATTAAAAACCGTGACATTACAACAATTCTATGACTATGATCTTGTGGAACACTAGGATCATCACAGCTCATGATCAATGCGTGTTTTTTAAATATCCTTATACATAAAACGAAATTAAATTAAATGATGTGAAATTAATGAAATGAAATATATTTATTTTTTCGACGCAAGAAAATAAATTTCTTTTGTAACATCTTTTTATTTAACTTACTTATCTACTTAATGTCACTGCTTGATGTTATTTGTTGTAAATATTTTTGTGGATATTTGTAAAATTAGCGTCATCATAAATATATCTGAAAAAGCACCCCACGCTTGTTTACAATAAAATTATTTTTTTATGTTAATCACTATTTTCTTATTTTAAACTTATTGAAAATTATATTCTACTTTTTAGTTCGGTTATCTACAAAACCGTGTTTTTTTAGTTTTTTTAAACTATTATTTATAATGGCTATATTTAGCCTTTGAGCGAGAAAAGAACCAGCCCTCTTATTAATAATAATAATAAATAGTAAAAATATTTATTGCCACACAATAATTACAAATGAAAATAAACTAAGTATACACATAAAAAATTATTAGACTTAAAAATTCAATAAAAAAATGAACATTCGCAATTAACAAATTAACTACTATTACTAAGTATACGATTATAATGTGAGGCAACGGGAACTGGCGCAGTATTCGCTGGGCATTTTGTTCAGCACTGGTTTTCAGCCAGTCCCTGCTGTTTTGGGTATATTTTGGTCGCACGCACATTGTACTTATTTATGTATTAGAGGTAACCCTCATTACAGTTTATATGTGTTAAATAAAAAGACTTTATCATACAATAAACATACAGCCATTCCGCCTAAAAAGAATTTGTTTCTTAAATAACTCGTTTTTAACCTTTTTTTTAATGTTGCATAATTTATATTAAAATTTTCTTTTAAGGGCAAATAATTCCATATTTTTACGGCCGAATATTTAAAACATCTTTTGAAGTTTATTGTCTTATGGCAAGGAATATTCAGCATGTTTGAGACTCTTTTACGTGTATTTACTTCATGGGCATTCTTACTCTAATCGAATTTATTGTATAAAAATAAAGTGGATTTTTGTTACTCATAATTTTGCGAACTAAGCAAACCAAGTGGAGTTTCCTACGTGCGTCCATTTTTAAAATATTGTTTTCATTAAAGTACGGAGTAATATGGGCTCTCTTTGGGACGTTAAAGCAAAAACGAATACATGCGTTTTGCACGCGTTGAATTCCCTTTTTTGTTTTTTCACAGTCGTGGGTCATAGACGGTATCGCAATAATTAAAATGTGACAATACTAACGACTCAACTAAGGTCTTCCGGATCGTTACTGTTAAGTATTTTCTTATGGTATATAATACCTTTAAACGATAAAAAGCATTACGTATTTTAATATTTACATGCTCATTAAAGCGTAGTTGGCTATCGTGGGTAAGACCAAGGTTGTTGGCATGATCGACTCTGAGTACCTTTTTATTGTTGATGAGTATTTCCGGTTTCTTACTTAATACATACATACATAATACATAAACACTCACGCCTGTCACCCAGAGGGGTGGGCAGAGACTACGGACTTCCATTTGGCACGATCCTGACACACTTCTCTCGCCTCCTTTACATCCATATATCTACGCATACACGCTCGTCGATTAAGGGTACTCCTAATCTGGCCCATTTTCAATATATCGCCAATTTGGTCGATAAACCTTCGTCTAGGGCGTCCCTTCCCGACTTTTCTGTTCACTTCTGCAACATAAATTTGCTTAGTCACTCTTTCCTCGTTCATTCTTTCTACATAACCAAACCACCGAAGCATTCCTTTCTTAATCCTGGTCACAATATCATCTTGCAAACCACACTTTTCTCTTATCACACTATTTCTCACCCTGTCATTCAGATTCTTACTTAATATTTTTTTACATTGTATTTTACTTCTTAGCACCATACATTTTGATTTTAAAGGATTAAGTGTTAGACCATTTTTTTGCCCATAGGAAGTTTGCGGACAAATCTTCATTTAATTGCATGACTGCATTTTCCGTGTGTTCTGGTTTGAATGAATGATAAATTTGAGTATTACTGACGGCTCGTGTAGTATTCGCGTAAATACAAGAAATCATGATATATATTTAATTATACCGCAGGTGGCAAGATCAGGGACAAATAAAAAGAGAGAAAAGAGAACGAAAAAAGAAGTGTTACAAGCCATTTTGTTCCGTGAGAAGACAGATACGCAATGCGAAGGTTAGTATTTAGAAGTATAATAATGGCCAAATTATAAAATGTTGACTGCCTCGGTGGTCTAGTGATCGTATACGCGATCATTGATCATGAGATCTGTGGTTCAAATTTCGGGTCAGCACAAAATCAATTATTGGGTTTTCTATCAAGAAATTCTCAGTAGCACCCCCGTACCTCGGAAAACACATAAAGCCGCTGTTCAAGCGCCTGATCTCTCTCCGGTTGCGTAGGATAACCGTCCCATCGGACTATGAGAGTGAGGAAATATAGAAACGCTATAATCTAAATTAATTTCGGTGAGTGTGCGCAGGAATTACACGCTTTAATCCTCCCACTCCTTTCCACCATCGGACAACCGGCGGGTCTTCACCCCTTTGTTGTTGATATTCCACGCATTAGAACCAAACGGTTTACTTTGTCTTTTGTAATGCGTACAGCAAAGGAGTGGAATAATTTTCCGGCGTCATCTTTCGTCATCTTTCCGTCCGAATACAATCTGGGCGTCTTCAAGGCAATAGTGAATAGGCTTTTGTTACACTAAGTAGTGTCGTAAGTGTCGTAAGTACATGCACGTGGTAAGTGGTGACGTAGCCTTACTACTTCACCACTTACCACCAGGTGGGATTGTGGTCAAGCACTGGCTTATAAGTAAGTAAAAAAAAAATCATGTCCAGCCCGGCTAGCATGGGCGGGGGACAAAAATTTTATCCCCCGATTATATCCACTGACAAGAGATAAAATTATCTTGTTATGTCAAACGGGGAGAAGTATATCCCCGTTTGACATAACGAGTAGACATATATCCCCCGTCCTAATGCATGGAGCCAAATGAAAGATAAAAATTATGCTTTTTCGACATTTGAAAGGGACAATTTATCCTAGTTAATTGGACGTGGATTGAAATTTAAATTCATACAAAAATCTATGTAAGTCTAAGTCTATCTCCATTTTATCTACTGTGGATATTATATCCACCGGTGTGCCCATGCTCTAAGGGTGGATAAAACTAAGCGAGGGGATAAACATTTTCTCCTTTCCCCGGGGATAAAATTGTCTCCTGCCCATGCTAGCCCTGCTGCGCAGACGGCCAGTCTCCGTTAAGATTGGCCGCCGTGACCGAAATTTGGTCTGTAGAACATTATTAATATTATGAAATTGACGAATACTCGGAGGATAAGGAAGTATGGAGATAAAATTAGTTCTGCGCTAATGATCGGCTGGTGCAATAAATAAAAACCGACGATAAGAATTTTCACTGACCCATATCATCCCGTTGATGTCATAAGATGCGACAGAGGGAAACAAATCAGAAGATAGGCAGAAACGTCTTCTAATAACGACTAGATATAAAAATAAACTGCAGTTGCCAACCCGCTTGCCAAGCGTGACAACTATATCACCCCTATGAGTAAATATCTCCCCTATGAGACAATCTAAAGGGAAGGCCTATGTTCAGCAGTGGACTTTAATAGCTTATAATGGTAAGAGTAATTACCTTCATAAGCTATCATGTGGAAATCATTTTATTCTTTTTAAATTATAAAGTCATTTTTTAAGGTTCCGTACCCGAAGGGTAACCAAGGGGACCCTGTTATTAAGCCTCCTCTGTCCGTCCGTCCGTCCGTCCGTTTGTCTGTCTGTCAGCGGGCTGTATCTCATGATCCGTAATAGGTAGACAGTTTAAATTTTCACAGAATGTGTATTTCTGTTACCGCTATAACAACAAATAATAAAAATGAAAATAAATTAAAAATTAAAGGGGGCTCCCCTATTAGAAACGTGTATTACGATAGTACGAAACCCTTTATGCGCGAGTCCGACTCGCACTTGGCCGGGTTTTTTTACCTTTTGAGTAGACCAAAAGGATTTAGTTATATTATATACGTAAGACCTATATAGATACAGTTCACTTGATGGTAAGTGTATGCTATGAACTATAGACATCTACACCTATTTTGCAGTTTCATTTTTTTTATAGTTACAAAAATATATTTTTCATATAGGGTGACAAAGGAGCACACAACCTCCCTGATGATAAGTGATTAAGAATCAAAATGCAGATGCGTTGTCACCCCCGAGGACTAACATGTAATGCCTTGTTTTCAGTAAAAAGATCTCCAGTTCCCTACACTCATCATACGAAACACAGCAACATTAAGCTGCTATTTTACGCCGCTGTTAGGTATTCTGTGAGTGAGAGTATAGTCCTTTCCCAACCTAGTCAACCCATTCGTACTACAAATATAATATAGCTGCAGCGTGCTCTACCACGTATAAAAATATCTTTTTTTATATAGGATAAAGGTGACAAGCGAGCACACAGTACCCCTGATGGTAAGTGACATCAAAATGTTGTTTGCGTGTAGTTTGCGAATCAAAATGCAGCTGTGTTGTCAGCCGTGAGGACTAACATGATAAGCCTCTTTTCCAGTAAAAAGGGTCTCCGGATCTCTACACTCATTATACAAAACACAGCAACATTAAGCTGCTATTTTACGCTGTTATTCTGTGACAGCATAGTCCTTCCCCGATCTAGTCAACCCATTCGTTCTACAACCATAATATAGCTGCAGCGTGCTCCACCACTTATAAAAAACCTAATGTAAAAAATTTAATGAATGAATGAATGAATGAATGATTTATTCAATATTGACCACATAATAATAATAATAATACTTATTGAAAGATAATAAATAAAAAAGAAAGTGTCTTTAATGTAATTACTATTTTAGGTGGACTCATTTTAATGGATCAACTGGATGAACTGTTACAAAGGAATCACAAACAGACTCTGCAGCTCAAGAATTTCGTCAATGCTTCTATGGGAAAAGTAAAAAATATTACCAATATTACTACTTTAGATCGACAAGAATGATATCTTAGTGGTTAGAACTAGCTCGCAGTAGCTCGCTAGAAGTACTGGTGTTAGGAGTATCTCATAGAGTTGCAGAAAGCAACTGGCAAACACATTGAAGATTTTTTTTTATTAGAAGTGTGACAAACGAGTGAGTCCACTTGATGGTCGGTGGATGCTGTGCACCAGACACCTACATCTATCCTCATTTAAGAACAAAAGTAGAGACGTCATCTTTGTGGACTAAGGTGAAAAGCCGTTTCAGCAGTAAAAGGGTATGCACACAGTTCTTCACCATACAAAACACGCCACATAAACGTTTACATTATGCTGCTATTTACGCTTTGTTGTGATCTTTAATGGACAACTTCTAATTTCAGCATTAGTCTCATGAACCAGTCATGATTCTATTTATTTTTACGACCTTAATGTACACAAAATAATTCAGATTAAATTATATAAGAGCCGTGGTTGAAACCGCGGATTCGCAACAAGAAGTAACCGGGATTCGATCCCCACAGACGCGAATGAAATTGTTAATTGCAATTTTACGTGCCGATTTAGCTGTAAAGGATCTCAGGTGATGTAGACTCTGCGGTGGCTGACCGCTAATTCAGAGTAATTGAAGGAGAGCGGGAGGTGCTCTTCAAACTAGGTAAGACACATCATTTTATATTATTACTCGGATCTTGGCAAATTGATTTTTGACATATTTAATTTTGTATATCCTTCAAATATGACTCTCCCGTCGGGAGGATTTACCTTGATCACCACACTTGGCAGACGGATTAACGACTACAGCACCAGATGTCTCGCACCGTTGACGCTGTTGTACGTGGCTGGTCTAGATATTTTACGCTTGGCGTAAACGAGATGGTATAGCGCCACAACTTTTTTGTCATTTCCATAGTCGCCTCTTACGAATCCCACGGGGCGAAATGGTTTGATGGATCCTCTTAACATACGGCAAGTTATTTGCTCTGTCCATAATCCCGAATATACTCGTATATACCAAATAGGAGGAGGCTTACAATTTGACTGTATGTTTTTTTTGTTTACATGTTACGCTATATTTTCGCCAATTGAGTAGTGATTTTGATGATTCTTTTTATTAAAAATAAGCATACTTCAGGGTTCACTCCAAATTTGTGATACTTCAGGGGCAGACCCATATAAATTTGGAGAAAAACTTCCACCTCTAAGAGTGACGAAATTAAGTTTTTACTCGTAATGTAACTATTTAGACAATCACAACGTAGGGTCCTAACCACTAGACGATCACGGTCAGAACATTACACCACATGGACTAAGGACCTGGTAAGACATGCACGAAATCGATGGATGCTGGTGGCTCTAGATTATTTTATGCTTTTTTATTTATTTTCAAAGATCTAAAAGAATAAAATAATTTCAAAAAAACAAAATTTAAATTTTTTGGGCTTCAATCGGCTTTTGCCGCCCCGGCTTTGCTTGGGTTATTTCTGGATATCGAAAACATCGCAGGAACCCACTCAAATACACACAAAGAATTTCATCAAAATCGGTCCAGCCATCTAAGAGGAATTCAGTAACAAACACACTTACAGAAGAATGAAATAGAAAGATAAAGGCGTTATGAACGAAATGTGTGTATTTTGTAGTAATCATTCATATTACAGCTAGAAGAAAGGCGCAATGCCAGTGAAAATCGTCTGATGGCAACCGAGAATAAGCTGGAGACAGCCATACTCAGATTCAATGCCATACAATGCGAGAACAAGAAGATCCGAGAAGAAATTGAGCATATGCTTAAGGATAGGTAAAACCTTGATTTAATTATTTCTCGTACAAGTACGGGGTAACAAACGAGCACATTTTTCACTTGATGGTAAATGGACACTGTGGTTCCAAAGACATCCAAAGTCATCTCTGATAATGATTTCTTATATTTACGCGAACACTACACATTTAAATAAAACTAGTTTTACGGATTTTATCGCGTATATTAACTTATTTTATATTCCCGACGTTTCGAGTACTTTACAGCACCCATGGTCACGGGGGGGACTGAGATATTTGACGTCCCAATGTCATAGTTAACCACGGTTACCTCCAGATTAAAAATTATTAATTTTTGTTCCGATCTATGCAGTATGAACTTACAGTATCTATCAGAAAATAGAGTGAATGGGGCGTGTAGAGCCCCATTCACTCTATTTTCTGCGTTCACTCGTCGTTCTATATCCTTATCATATCTACCATCCCTGCTAAATAAACATCCCAAATATAGAAACTCAGCCACTTGCTCAATCAACTCCCCTTCTATTCTTATTTCACATAACGTTTTACTTTCTTCTCTTTCAAAAACCATCACTGTCGTCTTACTTGCGTTCACTTTCATACCCCTTTCTTTTAATGACCAGTTCATTAAAGTAACCATCATTTGCAACTCGGCCGCCGACGATACAAATATGACTTGATCATCGGCGTACAAAAGGCATTTGACGGTTAACTCACCCATTCTCAACCCACATTCTTCAACTTTCAAAGTTTGCAAACAACTGTCCATAAATAGGTTAAACAGCCACGGGAAAGCTACACAGCCCTGTCTGACACCTTTTTGGATGCCAAACCAGTCCAAGTAGACCCCGTTGATCCTGACACAAGCACTAGAGTGCCTATAAAGAGACCTTAATGCCTGTATCAAACCAGCGCTCAACCCAAATGAGTTCAATGTTTGCCATAACACATTCCTGTCCACTCTGTCATAAGCCTTTTCCAAGTCCATGAACGCACAAAAAACTTTCTGGTTTTTGGCCAAAAACTTCTCCGCATGGAAAAGACTTGACTTGTAGAGAATCGCGGCAGCTATACATGGCTGCGGCACGAATGGGTCAGCTTGACTTGGGTAGGACCACGCCCTCAGAAAACACCAGCATGAAACAGCAAAATGATGCTGCTGTGTTTCGTATGGTGAGTGTAGAGAACCAGAAACCCTTTTAGTTGTAATCCGGCATTACATGTTAGTTCTAAGAGGTAATAACTTACATTTTGATTCTGAATCGAAAATAGATATAAATATTTATGGGTCACAACTTCCACTTACCATCAGGTGGACGGTGTTATCGCTTGTCACCCTTATTCTATAAAATAATAGAATTTTTCTTTAAATAGTTCCAAGTACTATTAAAAATAATATGTTTCCAGGGCTATCTTCAACCAAGCCTGGATTAAAATGCTAACTGCACTCAGCAAAGGAAAAAAGTTTCTCACAGATTTATTTGAATCATCGACTTTAGCCTACGACCAGAGGGATGAATGGTGCACTAAATTAAGATCTGTACAGGAAAAAGGGAAAATGGACCAAATGTTACAAGTTCAGGTTGTTTTATGATTGATAACTTTTTTTTTAAATGACATCACACTAGAATGTTCTCCTGTAACGTGGAGGCAGTTTACATACATAAATTGCACATGAACAACCAACAAAATATCCGTCAATTTTTTTTGCTTTCATCGAATTGTAAGATACAAACAAGTGATTCAATCATCAGTCATCTAGGGCTTCTTCACCACTTACCACCAAGGTTTATAATAAGTAAAAGTAAAATCAATAATTTCAAGGTCAAAGTACCGAATACTACACCATTCTACACGACTGGACACAGACTTTTTCCATGAAGTCAAATTTAAAACATTTTAATTCAAAACCGGTCTTTACAATGTAATTTTTGGAAGTCAAAAATACATACAAGTTATTCTACATAATCCCACCTTAAAGCCAACAGAAATTCAAAAATACTACTCAATCTAACAAGTCCCTACTGCGGGAGAACTTGTTTATACTGGAAGAAGTTTCGTAATAACCACGATTGGGAAACGGACTAATTACCACTTTACCAGAATTCTCACAACTAAAATGCAGCTGCCCGCCACCGGTCTGATCACATCAAGGCAAAGGATTATTTTAAGCTATCATACGACATATTTATATTTTAATGAATATTATTACTATAATTTAATCAATTCAATTCCAATTCTTATATATTGGCTAACCTAGTGCCTTTTTTATATTAGTAAGTTTGGCCGTGGAAGGAAAGGGAGATCTCCTACCGGGCAAGGTGTTCAGCCCGAGGAGCGGCCAACGCTCTGTATATTATTGTTGTATTATTAGTACAGAGCTGTATATATAGCGTAGTACTTCGGAACTTTGATAGCGTGATTTAGGCTTCGGTGCGTTTAGCGATAGCGATGCCACAGTAAGATTGACAATTGAGCACACAGTTTTTTTGTTTTTTAACTTTTGTATTTCTCATTAATTTTAGTACGCATTTAAAACATATTTCCCTTGTTAACAGGAAATGCGAGATTTGCAAAAATCTTTTGATCACGAGATGAGGCTTTTTAACTTTCTTTCCAAAAAAGGTTTAATCAGAATAAATAGAGAACAAGAAGAGAGGGAAGAAGAGCAAAAGAAAGCATTAGAAGAAGATGTCAAGAGACAATATGACGCTCATATAAAAATACTTCATGATATACACGTAATTTTACTTTATTTATTTTCTTGTGCCTGCTATATAATCACAGTCATCACAGTCACGTCAGAGCCGTGGTAGCTCAGATGGTAAGCGCTCGCTGTAAGTTTCACAGTACGCGAGCAACCCGGGATCGATCCCCGCCGGCACCAATGAAATTGTTAATTGCAATCTTAAGTGCTGATTTACCACGTGCTCGGTGAAGGAAAACATCGTGAGGAAACCTGCATGTCTGAGAAATAAGAAAAAAAATATTTCGAAGACATGTGTAGTTCGCCAACACGCATTGGGGCAGCGCGGCGGACATTTCCTTGCCCTAAAACCCTCTCAGAAATGAGAGGAGGCCTGTGACGTATATAGGCTGTAAATTTTATCTAATCACAGTAAACATTACAAAACTAAAATAAAACAATCAAAATAATATAATTAATTTAAAAACAACTATTATGATATCATTTTCCATAATTAATATATAATGTTCTAGGACTTTTGATAAAATTTAAAGTAACAATGTAGCATATTCCGTAAATAATATATGTAGATAATAGTCAAAATATTTTCACATTTTAGTTTTGTCTATAAATAATATTTGAAATGTAACATTTCAACTCTTAATCCACTTAATTTCTAAAAAGAAATTGTTTTTCGGTAAAAACCTAGCCCTTTGCCCCCACCTAACCTGCTCCTTTTCAATCCTATTTCCCACCTTTAATGTCGGTTCGACGAAGGAATACCGTGCACTACGCCCGTAAGTACAAAACGTTATATCTGTAAATACATTAGTAAGAGCTGGTTAAGTGCGGTTAAATGTCTACCTACTTCCTGTGCCGATTGGTAACGTATTAAGCTTTTACATTTCCTAAATATTAATTCTTTTACTTTCATATCTATAACGTTTGTAAAATATAATAAAACGTTAACCAAACTCTAATAAGTAATATTTGGCTAGGAATATACACAAGAAACGGACATAGATAAAATAATAGAAGCCTTCGAACAAAGTGAACAAAAAAGTTTCTCCATTTACAAAATGCTGACCGAGTACTGTGCAGAGAACGAAGTTCTCAGGCGCGATGTGCAACGCATACGGCAAAACTTAGGTATTTACATTACACTGGATCAAAACTTGACTTACTCTAACTTACTTGACCAAAACAATTAAGTGCATGACAGCTAAGACGTCATTAGAACTAGGGAGGGAACACGGAACGGTGACTGGACACTAGTGGAAGCGCGGGGATAGAGGCGGGGTGCGGGAGCCGAAACTGCATTCCAGTCATACGCCTAATTGTTTTGGCCAAGTCGTACGTATAAATACAATATTAACAGTAATCGTAAAGGTAATACTTCAAAACATTATCGTTACAGCCTATCAAGGACCTCTGCTTAACATAGGCCAACTACATAGATTAGGGGTAATGGATTGTTTATAAATTGTGTATTGTTTCTTTTTAAATCTATACAAATAAATAAAATTGAAGTGTCTGTTTTTAACGTCAAAATAACAGCTTTTTATTAAATTCATATGAAAGTATTTACGGTACTGATAACAAAAAACAAATTTTAAAATTATTGTCTGTCTGTCTATCTGTTTGTTCCGGCTAATCTTCGAAACGGCTTGATCGATTTTAACGGGACTTTCGCTGGCAGATACTCAAACAGAATGTTAATAACTGTTTAAAAGAATTTCGATTTGAAAAAGTATTACCACAAAATATTGTAAAATGTTTCAAAACCCTTGATGTAAAGAAAACCGCAGATTTACGGGGGATTTCCGTTACTGTTATTGCGTCCATAATATATTTAATTGCACCTCATCTTGCTATTATTTTTAATATTAATCTAGTATCGAATCTGGTGTGTTTCCAGATTTAATGAAACATAGTAAAGTAATACCTTTATTTAAATCTGGTAGTACATTGGACCCCGCTAATTTTAGACCTATTTCTGTACTACCAACTCTCAGTAAAGATTTTGAAAAGATAATTTTAGATGAATTGTTAAATTTTTTAATAAAAATAAATTACTCCATAAAAATCAACTTGGTTTCACAAGGGTTGCCCGACAACTGACGCAGGTGTCGAGCTTATGAAATATATTTTTAATGCCTGGGAGAGTTCACAAGATGCCTTAGGTAATTTTTTGTGATCTTTCCAAGGCTTTCGATTGAGTTCATCATGAGATATTAATCAGGAAACTACAACATTACGGTGTATATATTTAAGTAACAGAACTCAAAAGTCGTGATCAATGGTAATAATGCCTCCGGATTAGTAGTATCAATGGGCGTTCCTCAGGGCTCGATTCTTGACCCATTCCTGTTCTTAGTCTACATAAATGACTTACCTTATCTTCTAGGGACAATCACGATATTGTATTATTTGCTGATGATACCTCTTTAATTTTCAAACTCAAACGACAGCCAATTAATTTTGACAATGTAAATAATGCTCTATTGAAATTAGTACATTGGTTTAACGCCAACAATTTTCTCTTAAACGGCAATAGCACAAAATGTATTAAATTTACAATACCTAATGTAAAACATTCGAATACCAATGTGCTTTTAAATAGGAGGAGTTGAGTCTTGTGGATTCCACTGTTTTCTTGGTATTACTATTGACGCGAAGCTTCAATGGGGCCCCTATATCTAAATTAGCAAGTAGACTTAGTTATGCAGCATATGCTGTAAAAGATTAGAAGTCTCATCAATGTTGAGACAGCTAGATTAGTTTATTTTAGTTACTTTCATAGCGTGATGTCTTATGGAATTTTGATATGGAGTAATGCGACTGACATTGAAGCTATATTTACTTTGCAAAAGAGGGCCGTACGGGCGATTTATAACTTAAATTATAATGAGCCCTTAGAGAAAAATTTAAAGAAATAAACATAATAACTTTGGCCTCGCAATATATTTATGAAAATGTAATGTATGTACATAAAAACATAAATAGCTTTGATAAGAATAAAGATGTTCATACTTTAAACACTAGGAACAAACATAAACATGTAATACCAGTTACTAGACTCCACAGAATCATTTATGGGGCAATGTTTTACTTTGCCCCATAAATGACTTCTAACAACATCCCAGAAAATGTACAAAATTTTGTCAATAAACAAGCTCAAATGTTTTATTAAAGAAAAATTGTACAAAACAGGTTATTATCAAAGAATACATAATATCAAAGAATACATAAGTTAAAAACACACCTGGGAATGAGGTGATCGCCACCATGCTGTTTCTATTAAAGCTCATTTAAAATTTGTACAAACAAGAAAACAAAATTATTGTAAACTGAAATATGTTTAAAAAAGTCGAGAATAAAGATATTCTATTCTATTCTATAGATAGCTGATGTCATATGGAGTAAATTAGGCTACTTTTATTTTGAAAAACAATAAGGGTTTCGCGCAAATATAATGATTTCTTATATTTACGCGAACACTACGATGAATAAAACTATTTATACGGATTTTATCGCGTTTAATTAACTTATTTTTAATTCCCAACGTTTCGGGTACTTTACAGCATCCATGGTTACATCAAATTTGATAAACCACAAATCCTCACAAAGAACACCGATTCCTGCCAAGGATGATACGCGAGGCTATTGAAATTAAAAACATCCTAATTTCAATAGAGAAGATGGATGGGTGCTACCATCTGCTTGGATCCTATAATTAACAAAATTAAATCTAAACTCAAGCAAAACAACTGCAAGATTTTCAACATACTGTAAGCTCATTCTGCGTAGATCGGACCAAAATTAATATTCAAAACTGACGGTAGCCGGGCTAACTATGACACTAGGACATCAAACATCTCAGTCGTAAACGTCGGTAATTAAAATAAGTTAATTAAACGCGATAAAATTTGTATAAATAGTTTTATTAATTAATACAGTTTTATTAATAAATATATTAATTTCGCGCAAATAGTTAAAACCCTAGAATCCAATTGTAATAAATTCCAAGCGGGCGTAATCGCGGGAACAGCTAGTAAATAAATAAAATGATATAGTAAATAAAATTTGCCATAGTTGGCAGGCGAGTTAACAAGCGCAGTATTTTATCTGTGAGTAGTTATTAGGAAGAATCGTATTAGATCAGGGGCTTAATGCTCGCTGTAAATTTCACAATACGCCAGTAACCCAGGTTCGATCTCCGCCGGCACCGATGAAATTGTTAATTACAATTTTAAGTGCTGATTTAACACGTGCTCAGCGGTGAAAGAAAATATCGTGAGAAACCTGAAGTTCCTTAACACACACTCATTGGGGCAAGGCGGCGGACATTTCCTTGCCCGAAAACCCTCTCAGCAATGAGTGGAGGTCTGTGCCCAGCAGTGGGACGTATATAGGCTGTAACTTTAACTTTAACTTTTATTAGGAAGACGCTGCCGCCCATTTCCTGGTTTGTTTCCCTCTGTCGCCTCTTGCGACACACGGAATTATACAGTATTGGATATTCTTACACCGCCACTACACGATTAATATCTATATTTTCTTACGGTTATACCTTATATGTATCGTTAAATACATAGCAGAAACAGAAACAGAAACTTTTTTATTCAATATAGATTATAAATAATACTAATCGAAAGTCAGTCTTTTGTTAAATTACCACTGGTTCGGAAAAAACGTCTGTTCTGGGAAGAACCAGCATGAAACCCAGCGGGACTTTTAAAAAAAAACAGCTTACGATCATATTTGTTCCACAATTAAAAACACAAAACAAATTAGAAATAACTTGGTAGCAATCACCTCACTCCCAGGGGTTATTATCATCCATAAATTCCTTAATATTTAGCGTCCTTCAAGCCAGAATCCTCGCTTACGACATCCTTCACTTATTTGTTTTTAAATATAATAACAATTAAGAATTACTACATATTAATCAAATTATTTTATATGCATATGTGTACGTGTCTGTTCTTACAGTAAGTTGAGCATGGTATTGGCTTGATTTTTGCGTCACTTGAAATGTACACAGTACCGAGTACCGAGTAGTGGTAATATCCCCTAACCCATATCATCCCGTGGGTGTCGTAAGAGGCGACAGAGCAGCAGCGTATTTTTAAAAAGCCAGCCCGCTTGCTAAGCGTGGCAACTATGGCGAATATCCCCCCTATGAGACAATCTATGGGGAGGCCTATGTCCAGTAGTGGGCTTTAATAGGCTGTGACGGTAACATATTAATCTGTGCCATATGGAGGCACCGTCTCCATTCGATCCATCACTTCATTTCTTCTATGTGTGCCGTACTCGTAACAAGCGTCAATGAGAAATGGCAAAAGAAGCTCATGGCTTTCATTAGATGCCGGTATATCTATCTCGTTTACGCCAGACGTAATATACCCGACCGGCAACTGGGAGCAGCGTTAAAGATACGAGACGTCTGTTTCTGCGACCGCTTGCCAGCCACCCTACAACGGGAGACGCTCGTAATCAGCAATGGTATTTTATGGACTGATGGAGAAATGAAGAAGAAGAAATATCAATTATTAATTTGAATTAAAAATTTTGTACAACCGACTTCAATATATATTATTAAAGATATCTCAAAAACTATAAGTCAAACCTTGATCAAATATATATGGGACCAATTTCGAGGTATCCAATAAAAAGAGAATTATCAAAATCGGACTACTCTGTAAAAAGTTATGCGTGGTCATACATAAAAAAATATACGGGTCGAATTGAGTACCTCCTCCTTTTTCAAGTCGGTAAAAAATATACGGATCGAATTGAGTACCTCCTCCTTTTTGAAGTCAGTAAAAAAGAATTTCATTTATTGCATTAGAAGTAAAAGTCTCAACAAAATATCAAAAAGCATTCATTTCCATTTCCTGTAGTTATAGCTGCTATAAAAAAACGCTATAAAATAATTTCTCGACTAAAAAGAATTTGTAGTTAATTATTCTGGTGTGAATAGAGGATCGCAGAGACTGGAATGAAATGGTAGAAGAGAAACGAAACAACAAATTACACGCTTTAAAAGATGAATTAGAAAAACGTAGAACGAGCGTAGATGAAATACGACAGAAATTAGAAAAACATACACAGCAAGTGAACGAAACAATGCGACAAGTAGAGGAAATATTCAAGTAAGTAAAACTTATTTATTAGCTTCATGAATCACAACACATAATTTACAATCAAAAACCAATGATTTCTTATGTTTATGGTTACACGAACACTACACATTTAAATATAATTTAAAATTTAAAATTTTGTGCAACCGACTTCAATTTAAATTATTAAAAATAACTCAAAAACTATTGGTCAGACCTTGATCAATTTATATCATTTATATGGGACTACATGATAAGCACCAGCTTTCAAATAAAAAAAGAATCATCGAAATCGGTTCACCCAGAAAAAAGATTTGAGGTAACACGCATAAAAAAACATACAGTCGAATTGAGTACCTCCTCCTTTTTGAAGTCGGTAGAAAACTATCGCGTACATGGGTCCTGTAAAGTGCTCGAAACATGGGAAATTTAAAATAAGTTAATATGCGTGATAAAATCCGTCAAAACTAGTTTTATTTAATTCAAAAACTATTTATTAGCTCCATGAATCACAACAAATAATTTACAACTTAAACTTAACTTACAATAAACTGCTTCACCACTCACCATCAGGTGAGATAGTCAAGACTGGCTAAAAACTTATAAATGATCCATTGCATCTTGCATTACTGAAGTCAAAGTTAAAAATATCACTTTGAGCTTACTCTCATAAAATTATGTCTTTACAGAAAATAACCGTTAAAATACTTAGGTACATTTTTTTTTATTTAATGAAACATTACTCCATTTTATATTTATAATGGTTGCTTGAAAAGTATGTTAGTTTCACTATACATAGCACATATACATAAACTCTTATGCCTGTCACCCAGAGCGATAGGCAGAGATTACAGACGTCCATTTAGCACGATACTGACAACCTCTATTGCTTCTTTCACCTCAATATTCAGGCTCAGACTCTTTGTTCAATATCGTCAATTTAGTCGATGCTCGACCGTCTAGAGCATTTCTTGCTGATTTTTAATTATTTCTGCTGCTTCAGTTTGTTTTGTCACTCTTTTCTCATTATTTTTTTCTACGTATCTAAACCACCGAAGCACTTCTTTCTTAATACCAGTCATAACATCATCTTGCGAACCACACTTTTCACTTATCACACAATTTCTCGCCCTATCGTTCAGAGACAGAACATAGCATACTTTTAAATAACCGCATTTGTACAGCGTTAATTTTATTCTCATACTTCTTCCGTCATAAGGTCAGCCTATGTATTCCTACTGCTTGGCATGTCCTTGAAATATATTTGGTAGTTTTTAAAATGCATTTGAATTTTAGGTGGTAGGATGGAGTCCTTTTCTACCTCAAAGTCCGCTTGGTTAGGTACCACATCAACTTTCCTATTGTCCCGAAAGCAGCAGTGTATGCGCTACTTTATTCTGGTCTAAAGGGTATAGAGTTTTACGTGTTTCACTATCAAAGAATACCAGCATAAAATAGCAGCTTAACACTTGCTGTGTTTCGTATGGTGAGCATAGAGAACCGGAGACTCTTTTTACTGAAAACGAGGTATTCCATCTTAGTCCTCAAGAGTAGCAACGCATCTGCATTTTGATTTCTAATTGAGAATAAATGGAGATGTCTATGCGCCACAGCATTCACTTACCATCAGGTGGACTGTGTGCTGGTTTATCACCATTATTTTATAAATAATTTAAAATTAAAAACTTGTACAACCGACGTCAATATATATTATTAAGAATAACTCAAAACTATTGGTCAGACCTTGATCAATTTATATGGAACCATATGAAAGCATCAGCTTTCAAATAAAAAAGAATCATCGAAATCGGTTCAACCAGAAAGAAGTTATGAGGTAATACATAAAAAAACATACAGTCGAATTGAGTACCTCCTCCGTTTTGAAGTCGGTAGAAAAGAAGAGTGCCAGTATAATTGCGGGCTATAAAACATTCCATGTTGGTCTTCGGAGGTCACAATGTATCTTAGCCTTCTTTGTTTGAAGGTAGATATGTATCCATGAGGTGAACTGTAAGTTCGAATTTCACATTTATTTAAATAAAAAATACAGATTTTCTTACGATGTAGTCTTTCATTTCTGATCACGTGGTAAATCAGAACATATTATAATTGTTATTAACAATTTAATTTAAACTGAGGGAGTGCTTTAGCCGGGATGGAAGATGTGATTTAGATGTGGACAGGCGTGTCGCTGCCGGGAACAAAGTCAATGGTGCCTTGACTGCTTTAGTCAAAGGCAAGGCGTAGTGAAGAGCGCACGCCTTGCAATACATAACGCAGTGTTGGTACCAACTTTGTTATATGGCAGCGAAACCTGGGTATGCCAGAAGAAGCATAAAAGCAAGTTGAATGCAGTGGAGATGCGATCTCTTCGTAAAATGTGCGGCGTTACCATGGCTGACCGAAAGCGAAACGAAGAGATTCGCAATATGGTAGGTTTGAAAGATGACCTTATCACAAAATTGATAAGGGCGTGCTTCGATGGTTTGGGCACGTTGAGCGAATGAGTGAAGACCGAATGGTGAAGAAAATATATAGCGCGAAAGTTAATATTAAAAGGTGTCGAGGTAGACCGAGACTAACTTTCGAAGACCATGTGAGCAAACTGCTCGAAGAGGGGAGGGTCAAGAGTACTCGGATACCTAGACGTGCATGCATGAAGAAGATTATGAATCTGAAAGAAGCGAAAGAGATATGTAAGGATCGTGACACTTGGCGATCTGTTCTCTCTGGCTACCCCGTCAGGGATTGTGCGTGAAGATAAGTAAGTAAGTAAGTAAGATTGAAACTGTCGCAGATCTAACTTGGTTTGCTCTTGTACTATACGAATTTCAAGCAAGTGCTTATTTTATACTAGCTGGTCCCCGCGACTTCGCCCGCGTGGAAATTATTACGATTGGATTTTATGGGTTTTAATTTTTTGTGTTATAATATCAGCTATCTGCCAGTGAAAGTCCGTCAAAATCGGTCCAGCCGTTTCGGAAATTAGCCGGAACAAACAGACAGACAGACACACTGACAGACAGACAGACAAAATTTTAAAAATTGTGTTTTGGTTATAAGTACCGTATATACTTTCATATGTATTTAGTAAAAGCTGTTATTTTGACGTTACAAACAGACACTTCAATTTTATTTATTTGTATAGATTATATTTTTAGTCATACTCTCGATAACAATCTTACAATTTAATGCATTGGGCCAGCTTCGGAATTACTTCGTATGAATAAATAAAATTTGTGAATTATATTATCTAGCTGAGTGAATTTAAGACCGTTTCTTCTTTCAGCATGCTCGAGTGTTCGTTGGACCCGTTCCATAATCTTTTAGGAGATAAGCATCCTTCGGTCCACTGTCTCAATTTAACTTTTTGTCTTATCAATGAAAAAATCAAGGAACTCGTTCAAACGGCGTATTATTATGTAAGAATTTTAGAAATTTATTGAATCCATTTCATAATGTACACGACACTATAATTGTTTTACATCAAGCTTAATAGGAAACTTAATTTTTAAACGTTGCCCCGACAATGCGATTTACCTACCATCTAGAGCTTCATTACCACTTACTTAATAATATATTCCAGACCGAATTTCGATCACGGCGGCTCGTCTCAACAGAGACTCACCCGATGGTAAGTGTCGACCGCTGCCCATGAACAACTGCAACACCAAGGGAATTGCAAGGAATTGCTCGTTACTTGAAGGTCCCTTAGTAGTATCGGTCTGAAAAAATCGCCGAGTAAATCACACAGTAGTAGACCGCCAAGCATCCAGATAATGTGGATGGTAACGTGAGTTTTGTCGCGATGTGCGTTGATGAAATTTGGTGGCTGGAATCAATCCCAACAATTCCTCACAGCGCTCCCGGTGGAAAATGCGATAAAAAATGCAAAAAGGTGCAACATTTCTTCGCAGCGCCAGTGAATCGAGCCGATCAGAGATAACTCGATCGTCGACAATTCTAGCCGCTCTGCGTGGATGCGGTCACGTAGAAGGTTCTGGCACTGGGGAGCCCCGGGCTAGAGACGAGAACAGTATTCCATGTGAGGCCGAACCTGCGCCTTGTAAAGTTGGAAGCGGTGTGCTGCCATGAAATACTGTCCCACTCTGCTGAGCACGCCAATCTTTTTGGAGTCCTATCTTCGCAGGACAGGGCCATATTGCACGAGTGTGTGCTCACGCATAGGTGTACTCTATCCCTTCACTCTCATAGTCCAATGAGACGGTACTCCGACGCGACCGGAGAGTAATCAGGTGCAGGAACAACGGCTTAGGTGTTTTCCGAGTCACGGGGTAAATCAACGCCAAATTCCTGACTCTGGGCTGCTACTGAGAAATTCTTGACACAAAATCCCAATAAGTGTTTTTGGCCCGACTTAGGATTCGAACCCTGGTTCTCATGAGGCAGTTCGAATTGTAGTTATGCACTGACATATACCCCGTGTAGTGGCGGGTTAGAATACCCACTACCCCATATCTTCCCGTGGGTGTCGTAAGAGGCGACAGAGGAAACTGAGGCAGAAGATGGGCAGCAGCATCTTTCTGATAACAGCAAATAATAAAAACTGCGGTTGCCAACCCGCTCGCCAAGCGTGGCAACTACGGCAATATCCCCAATGAAGAAAGTTACGAAGAAACGGCCCCCCAGTTGGCGGCCCCGCTATTCCTGGCTACGGTGGCGACCATGGTAACGGCGGGGCAGGGGTGCTAAGTCTCCGGTGGAGGTTCGGTTGTCACCACGACGACTCGACCTGGCAACTTATAACGCACGCACTCTGAGGACTGACGAGAAGATCCTGGAGCTGGAAGAAGAGATAGACAAGTTGCGCTGGAATATTATAGGATTATCCGAGGTCCGAAGAGAGGGAGGACACGGTAATCCTCGAATCCGGCAACTTGTTCTATCACCGGGAGCGACCATCTGTCCCAAGGAGGTGTCGGATTTATCGTCCACAAGTCTCTCGTTAACAACGTTGTAAAATTGGGAGTGTGTCGACGAGGGTTGCGTACCTTATACTCAGAATCACCAACGGTATTCGCTGAAGGTCATACAGGTTTACGCACCAACTACGGCACACCCCGATGAGGAGGTGGAGGAAATGTATGAGGATATCTCTAGAGCCATGCATTCCTCTAAAACCCACTATACGGTGTTAATGGGAGACTTCAACGCAAAGCTAGGCACAGAGAGACAGTGAGCTGAAAGTAGGAAATTCGGATTAGGGCAACGGAACCCAAGGGGCCAGCAGCTGGCCGACTTCATGGAGAAAGAGGACTCTTTATGATGAACTCTTTCTTCCAGAAGCGGCCCCACAGGAAATGGACCTGGTCGAGCCCCGACGGTTCGACAAAAATGAGATTGACTTCATTATGACGACTAGACGCCAACTGTTCAGTGATGTCTCAGTGATCGCGAGGTGAAAACTGGTAGCGATCACCGAATGGTTAGAGGCACACTGAACCTAAACGTTAAGTTGGAGGTGTCGTCTAATGAAGTCAACGCTCCGTCCCCTCGTGCTCTAATCCAAGTCCGAAACCTTTCAGCTCGAGTTACAAAACCGTTTTCAGTGCCTAGAAGATTGCAATGCAGTGGACGATATGAATGACAAGCTCGTGAAACTGTCCATGCGGTCGGAGCTAATTTTTGTAAGACCCGCCGCAGAAGAACACAAAACTCTCCGATCACACTCTTAATCTCATGGCTGTTAGACGGGAAATGAAGCTGCAATCTTCAGTAGATTTGATAGCATACAGGCAACTGAACAGACAGATCTCCAAATGCATGCGGCGGGACTTGCGCAACTTCAATACAGCTCGTATTGAAGAAGCGATCGAGCGGAACCAGGGCTCAAAGTCTTTGCCAGAGATCTGTCTGCCAGAAAGACCAACTGTCGAGCTGAAGACCGAGTGTGGCAGCGTCGTTTCCGGGATACCTGAGATTTTGAGTGAGATTGAGAGGTTCTATGGGCAGCTGTACACATCATCGTTGGAGCCACACGCAAGTGTGGTAACGATCAAGAGCGAGTCTTATCCGACACTATTCGATGATATCCCGGACGTCAGTCTGAGCGAGATTAGAATGGCTCTCCAGCACCTTAAAACGGCAAGGCCCCAGGCGAGGATGGAATTACAGCGGAGCTTCTGAAAGCGGGTGGAAAACCGGTACTTGAAATTCTTCAGAAGCTCTTTAATTCCGTCATCCATAGTGGCACTACACCGGAGGCGTGGAGCAGAAGTGCGGTGGTCTTGTTCTTCAAGAAAGGCGACAACGCTCTCTTGAAGAACTACAGACCGATTCCCTTCTGAGCCGCGTCTACGTGCTGTTTTCGAGTCATTACGAATCGTCTCGCACGCAGACTCGACGACTTCCAGCCTCCCGAACAAGCCGGTTTCGAAAGGCTTTAGCACCATAGACCACATACATACCCTTCGGCAAATTGTACAGAAGTCCGAGGGTACAATTTGCCACTATATCTGGCGTATGTGGACTATGAAAACTGATTCCGTCGAAATTTGGGCGGTGCTGCAGTCCCTTCAGCGGTGCCAAGTTGACTGTCGGTATATCGAAGTGCTGAAGTGCTTGTACAGTAGGGCCACGATGGCTATCCGAGTACAGAACCAGAGTACAAAACCTATCCAACTGCAGAGGTGTAAGACAGGGTGACGTTATATCCCGAAACTCTTCACCGCTGCATTGGAAGACGTTTTCAAGCTTCTGGACTGGAAAGGATACGGCATTAACATCAATGGCGAGTACATCACTCACCTTCGATTTGCCGATGATATAGTCCTTATGGCAGAATCGCTGGAGGACCTAAGCACTATGCTCAATGACCTCAATAGTGCCTCCCAACGGATAGGTCTTAAGATGAACATGGACAAAACAAAGATCATGTTTAATGTCCATGTCACACCTATGCCGGTAGTTGTTGGGAGCACTAAGCTCGAAGTTGTTGACGAATATGTTTACCTGGGACAAATAGTCCGACTAGGTAAGTCCAACTTCGACCGAGAGGTCAATCGACGGATTCAACTCGGATGGGCAGCGTTCGGGAAATTACGGCATCTTCTCGTCAGGTACCTCAAAACTTGAAAACGAGGCTATACAACCAGTGCGTGTTGCCAGTGATGACCTACGGAACTGAGACGTGGTCCTTCACTGCTGGCCGGATGAGGAAGCTCAGGTCGCTCAGCGAGCTATGGAGAGAGCTATGCTCGGGGTCTCACTGCGTGATAAACTTAGAAATGAGGATATCCGCAGCAGAACCAGAGTGACCGACATAGCCAACAGATTAGTAAGCTGAAGTGGCAATGGGCCGGCCATATAGCTCGAAGAACCGACAACCGATGGGGAAAAAAGGTTCTCAGTGGCGGCCTCATACCAGCGGACAGTGTAGGGCGTCCCCACTAGATGGAGTGACGACCTGGTAAGACATGCAGGAAGTCGATGGATGCGGGTGGCTCAGGACCGTGCTTTGTGGCATTCCTTGGGGAGGCCTATGTTCAGCAGTGGACTTGTGAAGGGCTGTAATGATGATGATGATGATGACTGACATATATTAAGTAAATAACACTTAGTTTTAGTCAAAGTAGTTATAGTCAAAGTAAGTTTATTTTTTATTATATTTTTTTTATTTACGTTATTATGCCAATAATATTATCAATTCAACTGTGTGAAAGTTGACTGTAATAAATAATTTCTAACAGGAACGCCATGTTCAAAAGAAAAGCGGTGGTACATCACGACTGAAGAAGTTTACCGTTCATCCGGAACTGCCGGAGTGTTGGACAGCCGTACCAATTAATGTGCTCGTCCCAGCCGATCCGTGCCCATCGTAAGTACTGATGTACCTTAAAATCTGACTGACAACATCAAAAGAGCACCATTTAATAAACAAGTACACGAGAATCATAAGTTTTTTGTTTTTTATATCAAATTCTCGACAATTTGAGAGCTTTGCGTTTGCATGTGCGCATGGAGGGTAGTATTCTTGTAAATATAATCTGGCTTTGATCCATCTTTTTTATATAGAATAAGGGTATGTAGATGCTGTGGGCCACAGACATCTACATCTATACTCAATTAAAAATCAAAATGCAGATTCGTTGTCATCCCTGAGGACTAAGACGGAATGCCTCATGTCCAGTGAAAAGGGTCTCCGGTTCTCTACACTCACCATAAAAAACACAGCAGCATTAAGCTGCTATTTTACGCTGGTATTCTGTGAGAGCATGGTGTTACCCCGGTCGAGCCGACCCATTCGTGCTACAAACCGTAATAAAGCTGCAGCGTGACTCTACCACGTTATAAATCTACACTAAATATAACTTTATCTACAGGACTATCGCCGTACATCTCCTTGTTTTCTAAAATAATGGAATCTATTACTAACCACTAGGGAATTAGGTACCTCGAAGAGTATCAGCCAGTAACATTGTAACGTTTCCGCCAGGATCGCCCAGCTGGTGCCTAGTGTCTTACCAGTTAGTTTGGATATTTATGTATTTATTTTAGGAAGGCTTACAGACTACAGGTAATAAGAATTCCTAAATACAAAGCCGAAGTACTATTTAAAGTACTACAGGGATTGCTCAAACTATTCACAAAAACAATAACCAGAAACGCATAGTTTAACCTGCCGTGAGACAAAGGAGCTTGAAGTTCGAGTCATGCTAGGGTCTAGCATGACTCGAACTTCAAGCTCCTTTGTCCTTTCCTCCTTTTACTGGAAACGAGGCATTCCATCTTAGTCCTCACGGGTGACAACGCATCTGCATTTTGATTCTTGTTCGAGGATAGATGTAGATGTCTATGGGCCACGGCATCCACTTACTATCAAGCGGACTGTGTGTTCGTTTGTCACCCTTATTCTATAAAAAAAAATGCTGGTCTCAGCTGTGAATGAAATACTTTCTGTTCATCAGTTTTCTTACAGATAATATGACGCTGGTTAATATATCGGATTTAAAAAAAAAGTGCTTTCGAAGCTTCCTTAATAGGACTTGATACCACTTGTCATCTAAATTTCTTTTTTAACGTCTCATTTATCCCGTAAAATTCCACTGCTGTATGTGGGTCGTATGTACGATATTTATTTAACACGTCTAGTTTTAATATATTTAACTCATTATTCTAGTATAGTTATTTGTTTCATTATTTATAATTCTGCAGATCTATCAGCATCATCGGTTTCGTCTCACTGCATCATCGTCGTATTTTATATTACGGGATGGGGGAAACGGTTGGTTTTTATAGTTAATAAATTAAATAAAAAATATTTGTGAAACAAGTTTCATCATCATCATCATTACAGCCCTTTACAAGTCCACTGCTGAACATAGCCCTCCCCCAAGGAATGCCACAAAGCACGGTCCTGAGCCACCTGCATCCATCGACTTCCTGCATGTCTTACCAGGTCGTCACTCCATCTAGTGGGGGGACGCCCTACACTTCGTCCGCCGGTACGAGGCCGCCACTGAGAACCTTTTTCCCCATCGGTTGTCGGTTCTTCGAGCTATATGGCCGGCCCATTGCCACTTCAGCTTACTAATCCGTTGGGCTATGTCGGTCACTCTGGTTCTACTGCGGATATCCTCATTTCTAAGTTTATCACGCAGTGAGACTCGAGCATAGCCCTCTCCATAGCTCGCTGAGCGACCTTGAGCTTCCTCATCCGGCCAGCACTGAAGGACCACGTCTCAGTTCCGTAGGTCATCACTGGCAACACGCACTGGTTGTACAGCCTCGTTTTCAAGTTTTGAGGTATACCTGACGAGAAGATGTGCCGTAATTTCCCGAACGCTGCCCAGCCGAGTTAAATCCGTCGATTGACCTCTCAGTCGAGTTGGACTTACCTAGTCGGACTATTTGTCCCAGGTAAACATATTCGTCAACAACTTCGAGCTTAGTGCTCCCAACAACTACCGGCATGGGTGTGACATGGACATTAAACATGATCTTTGTTTTGTCCATGTTCATCTTAAGACCTATCCGTTGGGAGGCACTATTGAGGTCATTGAGCATAGTGCTTAGGTCCTCCAGCGATTCTGCCATAAGGACTATATCATCGGCAAATCGAAGGTGAGTGGTGTACTCGCTATTGATGTTAATGCCGTATCCTTTCCAGTCCAGAAGCTTGAAAACGTCTTCCAATGCAGCGGTGAAGAGTTTCGGGGATATAACGACACTCTGTCTTACACCTCTCTGCAGTTGGATAGGATTCATACTCTGGTTCTGTACTCGGATAGCCATCGTAGCCCTACTGTACAAGCACTTCAGCACTTCGATATACCGACAGTCAACTTGGCACCGCTGAAGGGATTGCAGCACCGCCCAAATTTCGACGGAATCAAAGGCTTTCTCATAGTCCACATACGCCAGACATAGTGGCAAATTGTACTCCTCGGTCTTCTGTACAATTTGCCGAAGGGTATGTATGTGGTCTATGGTGCTAAAGCCTTTTCGGAAACCGGCTTGTTCGGGAGGCTGGAAGTCGTCGAGTCTGCGTGCGAGACGATTCGTAATGACTCTCGAAAACAGCACGTAGACGCGGCTCAGAAGGGAAATCGGTCTGTAGTTCTTCAAGAGAGCGTTGTCGCCTTTCTTGAAGAACAAGACCACCGCACTTCTGCTCCACGCCTCCGGTGTAGTGCCACCATGTAGGACGGAATTAAAGAGCTTCTGAAGGACTTCAAGTACCGGTTTTCTACCCGCTTCAGAAGCTCCGCTGTAATTCCATCCTCGCCTGGGGCCTTGCCGTTTTAAGGTGCTGGAGAGCCATTCTAATCTCGCTCAGACTGACGTCCGGGATATCA
This sequence comes from Parnassius orleans, assembly GCA_029286625.1. Lineage (NCBI taxonomy): Eukaryota > Metazoa > Arthropoda > Insecta > Lepidoptera > Papilionidae > Parnassius > Parnassius orleans. The sequence continues at coordinate 1,668,380 of JAGSMP010000174.1, read as the reverse complement.
TCGGAATAGTGTCGGATAAGACTCGCTCTTGATCGTTACTCACACTTGCGTGTGGCTGCAACGATGATGTGTACAGCTGCCCATAGAACCTCTCAATCTCACTCAAAATCTCAGGTGTCCGGAAACGACGCTGCCAGACTCGGTCTTCAGCTTCGACAGTTGACTCTTTCTGGCAGACAGATCTCTGGCAAAGACTTTGGAGCCCTGGTTCCGCTCGATCGCTTCTTCAATACGAGCTGTATTGAAGTTGCGCAAGTCCCGCCGCATGCATTTGGAGATCTGTCTGTTCAGTTGCCTGTATGCTATCAAATCTACTGAAGATTGCAGCTTCATTTCCCGTCTAACAGCCATGAGATTAAGAGTGTGATCGGAGAGTTTTGTGTTCTTCTGCGGCGGGTCTTGCAAAACTTAGCTCCGACCGCATGGACAGTTTCACGAGCTTGTCATTCATATCGTCCACTGCATTGCAATCTTCTAGGCACTGAAAACGGTTTTGTAACTCGAGCTGAAAGGTTTCAGGACTTTGGATTAGAGCACGAGGGGACGGAGCGTTGACTTCATTAGACGACACCCTCCAACTTAACGTTTAGGTTCAGTGTGCCTCTAACCATTCGGTGATCGCTACCACGTTTCGTTCACGATCGAAACAAGTTTACGATGGGTCAATCCAAATTACAAAAATTAAATATATTTTAATTTTTTTTTTTTTTTTACCCGACTGCTTTGAAGGGAGGGTAATGTTTTTCAAGTTTATTTATGTTTATATGTATGTATGTATGTATTTTTATTGGCACGCTCTGTAGCCTAAATTCGTCTTTGTTGTGATATCTTCTCAGGTGCGTAGAAGCCCGATGGATGTCACGCGTAACAGACATCCCCGAGGTACCTATAGATGAAGATGGGGTGCTGACAGCTATTGAAGACCTTAACAATGATCCAGCGTTCGTGAGGAGTGATCACATTCACCCACTAACAGAGTGCCGAGTGCCCCGCAGCCGCTTGATACTGGCTAGACGATATAATATGCAAAATTAATCAAGATAATCATTATTAAACAGTTTTACTTTTATAGAGTGTAATTTATTTGAATCGAAGAGTAATGTCATTGTCCTCCAGACTAAATTTCCGATCACGATGGCTAGTCTCTGTTGAGACTGGATGCCGCCTGCGCAGGACGAGTGTGTGTGCAAGCACAGGTGCGCTCTCTGTTCCCTCACTCTCCTAGTTCGATCGGACGGCAATCTGACATGACGGAAGACTTAACTGATTTTGGCACGACCCGGGATTCAAACTCGGGGCTAAATGAGCAGCAGTAACATTTAATATCACTACAACAACGAGGCGGTCAGGTTGAATCGAAGAATACAGTATCTTTATCTATGAAAATAGATGAAGCTTTCTATAGGCCACAACATTCTCTTACCGTCAGGTGTACGGTGTGCTCGATTGTCACAATTTATTCTTTAAAAATTTTGGGAGATGAAGGAAAAGATCGTGAAGAAACTTACTTTTCTAGCTGATATTATCTAATATATAAAAATTTATGCTTGTTTGTTCGTATGTTATGCATTGCCATACTGTTCATCAGATTGTGGTAAGACTTTGCAACTTATTGCTTGCACTTGCGTGAATTTTATAGGCATAGTACAAATAACATACACTAATTTGCGCGCGTATCATACCGACAATTTATTTCAAAGTTACAGATCATTCGATTTCAATTACTGTGTTATCATTCGTAACTAGACAATATAACTCTTCCAAATTTAAAACAATAGGTCCACAAATATTACTTCGGCAGCAGCAATTCGCCGGTTACCAGCTAGTAAAAAATAAACAACAAATAAGTGTACCATTTTTTATTCGTCATCCTAACAAGACAAGTTAACAGCCTACCTAAATATATTTAAGTTAAAAGATGGTAAGAGACCAGTTTATGATCTTCTGCAAATAACTTCGAACAAAAAAGCTTCAGTCTGTAATTTGTTTATTTTATCTATAAAATTGTATTAATATATGAACATCGAATATCGAATAACGCCATAGACGTGCACAAACAACATGTGTGCTTATGTATAATATTTACTTTTTTTATAGAATAAGTGAGACAAACGAGCACACAGTCCACCTAATGGTAAGTGGATGCTGTGGCCCATAGACATCTACATTTATCTTCAATTAAGAATCTTAATGCGAATGCCTTCGTTTCCCGTAAAAAGGGTTTCCGGTTCTCTACACTCACCATACGAAACACAGCAGTTGCTATTTTACGCTGGTATTCTGTGAGAGCGTGGTCCTTCCCCCGGTCGAGTCGACCCATTCGTGCTATAACCATAATATAGCTGCAGCTTGGTTCTTATCATGTAAAAACGTACTTATTATTTGAAAAGAGAATCCCGCTGGGTTTCTTGCCGGTTTTTTTTTAATAGGATAGGGTAACAAACGAGCACACAGTTCACGTGATGGTAAGTGGTTGCTGTGACCCATAGATATCTACATCTATCCTCAATAAAGAATCAAAATGCAGATGCGTTGTATACGTTTTCTCAGGGTAGAAGTTTTCCAAACCAGTGGTAAAAGCATAACTGAATGAGTTCATAACTTTCAATAAGTTCATTCATTCATTGCAGCCCATCAAAGTCCACAACTGAACATAGGCCTCGCAATAAATTCCCTCATAAAGGAAAATTATTTGAAATTGTTTACATACACCTATAATACATGTTCATCTTTTTTTTCTGTTTCTTTTTTTTGTAAGGACGTATGGACGTAGGGCACGTTCCAAGCGCTTATTAGTTCAAAACAGTACTTTTCAAACCTGTTATTGTCCATCAACCGCTTATCTTACACAAATGGTAATTACTCATAACCTTAGGAAATTTTATGAGTAAATTGTGTGTGAAGTGAGAATATTTTTTTAGATTAATACAGTATTTGTGGATGCAATCAAAAATTTAAACAGAAGTTTTCATAATCCCCTTTTAGCGTCAATTTCAAAGCTGCGAATTCCACCCGCGAATAGATCTAAGTCTATTGTTTTGGCCATGTTTCTATAGTCCCTCATTTTGACCAAGATTAGATTTACTAAATTGATCCACGAGAATGTTAAATCTCGATGGCCGAGGTAGTTTGAGTGGCGCTGAGAAAGTAAGTAAGTGTAAAAGATCCGGAACATCGAGAATGCCATTCGCTAACTTGTACAGGAACAATAAGTCGTGCAAATGTCTTCGATTTGATAGACAACAAATTTTAAAATTAACCAAACATTAAAAGTAACCTCACTTCATAATTTAAAAGTACCTTGCCTAGGTTACAGTTATATGTAACATGACACAGAAATATTTTTTGGATGTTTTCTAATCTCTTGTATAAAACACGTCATAAAACGGATTCCAAACCACACTCCAATATTCCAGGCCGCTACGTACAAAAGAATTGTATAATAGAATTTTAGTTTTGGGAGACTTACTACTCCTATAGAACAGGTCACATCAATATAAACATTAAATCTCAGTTTCTTATCCAGCCATACTCCAAGATCCTTCACTGTATCGATGTCTTTTAAAATATCATTATTAATTTTATATTGGAAATTAGAACCAGTTTTTTTCTTCTTGAAAATTGCATACAAAAGCATTTGGAAGAACTAAGGTCCATTTTATTAGTCTCGCACCATTTGATAAGGTTGCAGAGATCATTCTGTAATAAAACGGCATCTGAAGGAGAGTCAACAGTTCTGAATAATTTTAAGTCGTCAGCAAATAAAAGATAATCAGTATATTGAAAGCATTTGCCAATATCATTGATAAAGACGTTATACAGCAAGGGTGCTAAATGCTACCCTTGAGGAACACCGGAGGTACTTGGAAAGGGTTTGGAAGAATAACCGTTGACTAGAACTTTAGAAGTTCTATCTTCTAGATACGACCGACACCAACTCAGCATGGGTTCACCGATTCCAAGTAAGTGGAGCTTGCGGAGAAGTATATTATGATTAACGCGGTTGAAAGCCTTAGTAAAGTCGGTAAAATTGCATGAAATGATGAGTGAATATCTAGTTTGTGGGAAATATTATTAATGAAAGAAGTTAGGTTGGTAGCAGTGGATCTGTTCCTCATGAAGCCATGCTGATTTAGATCCATCAAATACTTAGAGTGCCAAGAGAGAATAGGATTAATTAACTGCTTGAATACCTTCGCAAATACAGGCAGAATTAAAATAGGATAAAGGTATGAATGATAAGCTCGTGGAAACTATCCATGTGATCAGAGCTAAGTTTTGCAAAACGCATGTGGCAGCATCGTTTCCGAGACATCTGAGATTTCGAGCGAGATTAAGAAGTTCTATGGGCACACATCATCTTTGGAGCCACACGCAAGTGTGAGTACTTGAAGTCCTTCAGAAGCTCTTTAATTCCGTCCTCCATGGTGCCACTACACCGAAAGCGTGGAGTAGAAGTGTCTTGTTATTCAAAAAAGGCGATAACGCTCTCTTGAAGAACTATAGACCGATTTTCCTTCTGAGCCGTGTCTACGTGCTGTTTTCGTGAGTCATTACGAATCGTCTCGCACGCAGACTCTACAACATCCAGCCTCCCGAACAAGCCGGTTTCCGAAAAGGCTTTAGCACCATAGACCACATACATAACCTTTGGTAAATTGTACAGAAGAAGACCGAGGTGTACAATCTGCCACTATGTCTTGCGTATGTGGACTATGAGAAAGCCTTTGATTCCGTCGAAATTTGGGCGGTGCTGCAGTCCCTTCAGCGGTGCCAAGTTAACTGTATATCGAAGTGCTGAAGTGTTTGTACAAGGGGCTGCGATGGCTATTCGAGTACAGAAGGAGAGTACGAAACCTATCCAACTGCAGAAAGGTGTAAGACAGGGTGACGTTATATTCCCGAAACTCTTCACCGCTGCATTGGAAGACGTTTTCGAGCGACTGGAAAGGATACGGTATTAACATCAATAGCGAGTACATCACTCACCTTCGATTTGCCGACGATATACTCCTTATGGCAGAATCGCTGGAGGACCTAAGCACTATGCTCAATGACTTCAATAGTGTCTCCTAACGGATAGGTCTTAAGATGAACATGGACAAAATAAAGATCATGTGTAACGTCCATGTCACACCTATACCGGTAGTTGTTGGGAGCACTAAGCTCGAATTTGTTGACGAGTATGTTTACCTGGGACAAATTGTCCAACTAGGTAAGTCCAACTTCAGCCGAGTGGTCAGTGGCAGCGTTCAGGAAATTACGACACATCTTCTCGTCAGGTATACCTCAAAACTTGAAAATGCGATTGTACATCCAGTGCGTGTTGTCAGTGATGACTTATGGATCTGAGACGTGGTCCTTCACTGCTGGCCGCATGAGGAAGCTCAAGGTCGCTCAGTGAGCTATGAAGAGGGCTATGCTTGGGGTTTCTCTGCGTAATAAACTTAGAAATGAGGATATCCACAGTAGAACCAGAGTGACCAACTTAGCCCAACGGATTAGTAAGCTGAAGTAGCAATGGGCCGGCCATATAGCTCGAAGAACCGACAACCGATGGGGAAAAAAGGTTCTCGAGTGGCAGCCTCGTAGGGCGACCTCCCACTAGATGGAGTGACGACCTGATAAAACATGCAGAAAGTCGATGAATGCAGGTGGCTCAGGACCGTGCTTTGTGACATTCCTTGTTCTTCCTATGTTCAGAAGTGGACTTGTGAAGGGTTGTAATGATGATGGTAATGACGAGTTAAATATAATAATAGCTTAATATGTTAGAAGAATATCTTTTTAACGCTTACCTTTTATAAAAAAGAATAAAATAGCTCCATTATTTTTCTTTAAATATTTTAAAAGTACTATAAAACTCCGCGTTTTGATCAATTTATATTAGACCGCCGCCGCTAGGCTTTCCAAAGAAATGACACTTCGTAGTCCTTTATTAAATAAAATATTTTATTATTATTTTGATGGATGACAATATTTACTTTAAGCTTAAAACAATGTTCAAAGACGATAGTAAAATGGGTGTAAATCAGAAAGTTATAGCGCATGCATTATATCCACTAGTGCTCTATATCCAGCATAAGAATGTTCTTGGTTATTCTCCAAAGGCACGAACATCCCGCCGTGGAAGCAACGAATAATCAAGTTTGCCAATGGTGGAAATAAATAGCGGAGCGTGTGAACGGAGCAAAGTGGTTGAGGCTGGAAATGAAGAAATCTAGCAAGCAAAACTTGTAGGAAATATGTCGTCTTAAGGAATACCATTGACATCCTTAATTGCATACGCATGTTGAATATACGTTATACGGCACAAGCTACGATGCTTCCTCTGATGCTACAAAAGTGGGGAGCCAGCACAGTAGAGAAGAGTGTGTAATTTTCAGTTTCAGTTCAGTTACTGTGGGGTAAAAAATTACACACATGTTCCCGATCAGTAAACAAAAGATTTGAGCCACTACATCATACGTGTTTCCAAAAATTGTGGGTTTAACAGGTATAAAGTCTTTGTCAGACTACGGACTCATTTATTGGGGATACCAATACCTATGCTTATATAAAAAATAGCCGACCTTATGATAATATTACAGTTGACAAAGTCCCCAGAGCAAAATTTTTTTTAATAAAAGGAGCACTATTTTAAGTTGAAAATTGCCAGCTTCATAGTTTGCCAGTGTTTTCAAGCGCCGTGAAAATACCAACTGTGCTTTCCTTTTTATGCAAATATTGTACAGCTACGATTTGAGCAATGTGCCATAAAACATAGCAAGAATAACCAACATAAGTCATTCCGAGAATTAGAAAGGGCTCTAAATATTAATATACAAGACTGTGGATTACACATAGAGCACGAATTTTCATTTCTGCGTGCTACTCCAGAAGGCAAATATGAACCTGCACGGCTAGCATGGGCAGGAGACAATTTTATCCCCAGGGAAAGGAGAAAATGTTTATCCCCTCGCTTAGTTTTATCCACCCTTAGAGCATGGGCACACTGGTGGATATAATATCCACAGTAGATAAAATGGGAGATAGACTTAGACTTAGATAGATTTTTTTTGTATGAATATAAACTTCAACCCACGTCCAATGAACTAGGATAAAATTGTCCCTTTCAAATGTCAAAAAAGCATAATTTTTTATCTTTCATTTGGCTCCATGCTACGGACGGGGGATATATGTCTACTAGTTATGTCAAACGGGGATACACTTCTCTCCGTTTGACATAACAAAATAATTTTATCTCTTGTCAGTGGATATAATCGGGGGATAAAATTTTTGTCCCCCGCCCATGCTAGCCGAGCTGGTACTATAGAAATGAAGTCTATCTTCCGATTATAATATGGAACCCAAAGAAGCAATCAAACAAAAGAAAATTGACTTTTGGTTGTATAAATCACAAGTTTTCAAACTCACCACAAAAAGCAAACCACGTTCAGTGCCAATAACGATTAACTGTTCAAAACTGCCAGGTGGACATGCGAGGGTAAAATAAAATACGAAATCATTAAGAAAGACTACCAATTCTGGAAGGAAAACATGAAGGGAGCAAATTTCTACAATAATTGCTTACTTTCAGAGCTAGTTGACCTTCGATACGCCAGATGTATAAATCTCAGTGACCATAGCTTACACGCCAGTAAAACATATTGACTGAAAAAATACCGTGTAAAAGCATTCATTTACCTGGTTTATTTTTATTTTTTAAACTTTGTCTAATAAAATACTATGCATTAACATTTTTTGATTAATGACCTGAAAAGTTTATTTGTATATAACATATTTTATTAAGCTTTTATCAATTTTTGTTCTGTTTTAATCTCATTTCATCACATTATGTCCCATCCGTATATACCATCCGTCATCCTGTATGTCGTTAGTTGAGAACCTTTATTAAGGTAATCCTTAGTGAAAAATAAATAAACTTTTAAAAATAGATCCCTCACTCATACACGCTAGTACAATCGGTACATGTACGGTAATACAGCCGCAAGCCCACACGTGCATTGCCGCGTGCTGGCATCGTGTACAAAATTATATTGTAAAAATGCTGAGCCCACCAAATCACAAATAATAAGAACATTATTATCATGTCAAATACCAAACGCGATTGGAAAGTTTCTCAACAATTAACTTTACTCAATACTTGTAAAATTAATAATAATTTAAGTATAATAATACCAACAAAGAACTAAAAACGGGGCGCTGCGTACATTTCAAGTGATGCAATAATCAAGCCAAAACCATGCTCATCTTATTGTAAGAAGACACACTCGTCGGCAAAACGGTATAATACCGTGCAAATGACTTGCACAAATGCTTAATTTCCTCAAACTAAAGTTGTACAAGCAAGCGTGTACGTTAAGATGGCGTGTGAACGCCACACATGTTCTTTGCGAAATCTTTGTACAAACTGTTTGCACATGCAAGTCACTGCGTGTAGCCGGAGCTTTTTAACGGGCTTATGAAAAATAAAAATAAAAATGTGTGTGATGAATATCTAAAAGTTGAGCATGGTTTTGGCTTCACTTCTTCCTTTCTTTCTTTGTTGGTCTGAGCAAGTATCAAATTTAGTATTAAATTTAGTATTTAAATTATTTATGTATAACCTATAAGATATAGCGGAAAACTGCTTAAATGTGTGCGTGCGTAAGTCTGCTTGCAATTCGAATACCTAAATTCGAGCACGACAAAAATGTAAAGTTACATTTTACATAGTTCTACGTCCTTAATAAGTCATTTTTTTCTTTAATTGTAAAGTGTCATATGTGTAGATGTAAGTGTTGAAATAAATGTCTTTATGTCTTTATTATTTATATTTACTTTATTATTATCTGCTCCGGTCACCGCCAATCATGTGTCAGATACTATAATAGTTTCGAGTCATCAATTTTCAATGTGTCAAACTCATTTCGCTATGCATTATCAATACTGTTCATTGTGCATACTTCATTAAGTATATTGCAAGCATTCTAGAGTCATGATGGGTTTGCAATTTTTTTTTTTGAAAAACTTACAGCTTACATTACACAGTATATAAATGAATAACAACCAGAGGGCCATTTAAAAGTTTTCACCTATAAGCAATATAAGCTTAGGAACAGTAATTTTAGTAGGTAAAAGATAGAATTGATAAAAACAAACACAGTAAATTAACAAAAATTCACAGAAGAACAACAAAAGATTTTTTAAATATTTACAAAATATTTTGTATTTTTTTTTGATAATATTTTTTTACTTTGTTGCCAACAACCAATATATAAAAAGGTTCGTGTAAACTGGCACGCGCTGTAGGGCAACAATATTATATTCGATGAAGTAACGACCTGATAAGATACAGGAAGTGAATGGATACAGTATGGTTGCTAACCTTACATTTTCCTAATATATAAGGCTATAAGATCCATCATATCGCTCGATTATGGTACTCGTAGAATTCATACTATTCATCGTTGAGAAGGTCATTCTGTACTCTATGCCAAAAGGTGGGCGTTCAATATACGCTTCATAATCTTGCCGAAAATGAAGGTACTTGAGATTTGCCAAATAATTATATCTAATATATACCATATTGCTAATACATAAAGTATTTAAGCGACAGTAGCTAGCAGGTACAGATCGCGAACTCAAAGCTCGTAGGTTCGAATCCGCCATATGACTACTGTCGTGAACCACTTCTAACAAAAGCATTTTAAGCATACAAGGAGTGGTCAAAGAGAATGTTGGTATTATTAATAGTAGTGCTAGTGTTCTTTAATTAAAAAAAATACAAAATCAGCCATCCGCTCGTGACCAAGTTTCCGCTGACAATTCTAAGGGTTATGCCCTAAGCTCAAGGAAAAAGAAGTAAGGAAGAAATAATTAAATTATGAAATATTCCATAAGTAATTGTTAAGTTTTAGGTGCAGTTAAAGGAAACTGCTTAACTTACTGAACTGCAGTAATTCACTTGCAGCAATCGCACAGACGAAAATTAAATTTATGCGATGACAATTTACACGCTGCGCAAGTACAGAGTAATGAAGTTAAAACTCGCAAAAGACTAAGTTAGCTGTAAGACGCGAGAAATTAGCATAGCTAATGGAAAGTGTTTTGGCATCTTAGCGTGACGTCTATTTTTTAAGTAAAACTCTGTAGGCGCGACGCGACTTGAGGATTAATGCTGATTGCACGGAAGTAACGTTCAAGTAAATCTGTACTTCATTTACGCAGTTTCCGCATTTAAAAAGCAGAATATTCCATTAAACCACGTAAAATTCTATCGCTCTAACTTAAATGGTTGAATATCCCACTACGTATGAATCTTAGTATTTTTAGCACTCTTTTCTATATCCCTAACGCTCCATTGGCTACAAAGTATTTAAGACTACAAAGAAAATGAAGATAGATACTTTATTGGAGACAAAACAGAAACAAAAGATATAAAAATCATACAAAGTAAATAAACAAAGGTAATTACAATTGTCTCACTGAGAATATATATATGCATGTTCAGGTGAAGCAGGTTGTAAATGGTATCGTCTTCACAACAAGCAGGGTAACAAGTCTATTAAGTATAGACTTGTTACCCTGCTTATTATTGTAATATAAAGAAAACAAGGGAAGTTCGAAAAATGTAATAGAAAAAATAATAGCGATCCGTCCCGGCTTCGCGCGGGTGACTTCTGGATCTCAGCGCAACTTTGTCCAATTGTCAATCTAAACCATCCAGGAACTCCACTCAAATATACACAAAAAAATCATCAAAATCGGTCCAGTAGTTTAGAAGGAGTTAAGTGACGAACACACGTAATAATAATGTCCTCCAGACAGAGTTTCGGTCAAGTCAAGTCTCAACATAGACTAGCCATCTGCGCAGAACAGGATTATAATACGCGAGTGTTCACTGGCCATTACCTCACTTTTATAGTCCGATGGGACGGTAATCCGACACCATCGGAGAGACGTCAAGCGAAGGACTAACGACTTTACATGCTTTCTGAGGCACGAGTGTGAAACACTGCCAACTTCCTGACTACGGGTTGCTACTGAGAATTTCTTGATAGAAAAACCCAATAACTGATTTGGGTCCATTCCGGAATTTGAAACCAGGACCTCATGATCAGCACCCGCGTTTACGACCACTAAAAACACACGTACAGAAGAATTATATATATAAAGAAGATATAAACATTACCTCATCAAACTAAATCTTCAAGTGAAATTAAAAACATCCACACATTCCCGTTCAGACATCAAATACATTTCTTTCCACATTAGCTCCGGGACGTGCGCGAGTACGTCGGTAAAGTTTAAATTAAAATCGAACCGAAGTTAGGATAGCTTCGCAGATAGATTTTTGTTTGTAACTAGCAACTATTTGCAGTTTCATTTTTCTTTATTGTTACAAAAAATAATGGGTATAAGCAAAACTTAGAAGAACATAGTATGTGAACGCAACTGTTACCGTTACAGCCTATTAAGTGTGTACTGGTTAACATAGGCTTCCCCCATAGATTTTCTCAAAGGGGGAATATTTGCCATAGTTGCCACGCTTAGCAAGCGGGTTAGCAACCGCGTTTTTTTATTTTAGCTGTTATTAAGGAGACGCTGTTGCTCATCTCCTACTTTGTGGGTACAATGTGGGGTACTGCATCTTCAAGTACATCACCAAGTGGTAATTAAAAAAAATACATTCATTAAGTAGTATGTAATAAATAGTCTATATTAAATAAAAAAATATTCCATTCTATTCTTATTTAAATCATTAGTCTGTCGTAATTTTATAAAATCATCATATGGGAATATAAATAAAATATTGAAAACCGCCACTACACGGGTAATGTAATGTTGTAACAACCTTTACAGTCTTCCAAAGGTGACAAAGGTGCACTTCCTATTCTCTCACTCTCATAGTCCGATGGGGCGGTACACCAACACGACCGGAAAGAGATCTGGACAGCGGCTTTACATGCTTTCCGGGGCACGGGGATCAAACATCGCCAACTTTCTGACTCTGAAAATTTCTTGACAGAAAAACCCAATAACTGATTTTAACTCGACCTTGAATTTCAATCCAGGACCTCATGATCAGCAGTCGCGCTTACGACCACCAGACCAACGAGGCAGTCAAAATCCTATTTATCCATAATATATTAAAAGCTTTCAACGTAATTGAGTTAAATGTTATAGGTGCATATAAAATTTGCTAAGGAAAACTGCGAAAATAAAATAAAAAATCATACGTCTGCTGTAATTTTAACATGATCTTATGGAAATATAAATACGAAGAATAAAAATAGAAAAAAGTATAAAATAAGAATAGTTTCGGTAAATAAATACTAAATTCACTATAGTATTTCACGTATGTGTTAGTCATTTATTGCGGCCGGACACTGCAAACAAATGGACAAAGAAAATGTAGTTTCAAGTCTGAAGTCGCACTTTCTTCCGTTCTTGGGACTTCCTTTTGGCACGTCTTTTGGTGGTTTGTCTTCATAAACTTAAACTTTTAAAATGCTCGCGTAGCTGGAAATAGAACAAAAACTGTTTAAATCTGTTCTAACAGATTTTTTTAATGATTTATCTGTCTGTTTTAGTTTCAATATATTTTTGGTATAATGAGGCTGAATACAAGCGTAAAATAGCAGCTTAATGCTGCCGTGTTTCATATGGTGAGTGTAGGGAACCGGGGACCTCTTTTTGCTGAAAACGAATTCCATCTTAGTCCTCAGGTGTGAAAACGCATCTGCATTTTGATTCCTAATCGAGGATAAATGTAGATAGATGTCTATGGGCCACAGCATTCACTTATCACCAGGTGGGCTATGTATTCTTATTGTCACTCTTACTCCTTTATACAAACAAGCTCAATGGTTAAAACAGTAATTATAAAAACCCGACTACGTAAAAAAGTTAAAGTACTGAAAAGAGGAAAATTCAAATGTATTATTAAATGTAATGTACCCTATTTCATTTCCACAACTAAGACAAATCTAACAACATTCCATATTTTAAAATCCATCAAGCAGCTTAGGCCAGAGCGTGCAAAACAAAATAGACATACGAGAACATACATTCATACATAATTACACTTGAAAAACTTTTCTCTCCTTCTGGGTCAGTCGGGTAAAAAGCGTATATCTTGCCCCATAAATGCCATCAGCATTAACAAATGACTATGTCATATAATTTAAATTAGCTAGTAGTAGTAGTCTGAAAACTTGGGCGATTTTCCATTTAAATTTCATTTTTAGTATTTAAAAATATACTAATAAGGTGATAATTTGACTCTCAAAACCAAACTATGAAAATGTTTGCTTTCACAACTCTTAAATTATTTCAATTAACTAGTATAGTGTCAACTAGTACTTACAGAATATACATAATATATTAATATAATTTCTTTAATAACACAATGTTTTAGATATACCTATTTTTTAAATTAAATTATTCTTAATATGTTAATGAGTTCATGTAAAGCCATAGTGTGGGATGCTACGAGCGTAGACACTATGGCAGCTTCTCATCTCAGCGGTACCTCGTTTAGAGCCGGGGCGACATCAGAGGCAGCTGAACTAAGTGGCCAAAATATGAGAAATGACTACATATTTGTGCCATTTGTGTGACTATCAGTCCGTGGGTCCACGTGCGGTGAAGTATCTGCAACTTGCGTTGCTGGTAATAAAAGGGCTGGTTCTTTTCTCGCTCAAAAGCTAAGTTTAGCCATTCAGCGAGGAAACACAGCCAGCGTTTCTTAACACTTTTTAGTTTTTAGTTTTAGTTTTTTTTTTTTTAATAATATTAATTGTTGTATATTTGAATGTTATGAAAATAAATTAGTCATGTATTTGTTCCTTTACTTTTCCCCTGTAAGTCATTGTACGCATTGCCAAGGATTCATATAATTTTAACATAACTATTGTATCGGCCTTTCCCATCGCAGCTATTCTCAAAGTTTCCGCAAGTAACATTGTCGGGCAGACCACAATTCATAACTACGTTACAAAGTGGAGCTGCTCTGCGTTCACAATTCTCCGCCCAGGAGTTTAAATCGTTAGAGTTGCAAGTTTGCACATGTTTTGGCGAGACATTTCATTACACCAATGGCGTCTAAAACTACAAGTAGCCAGATAACTATAGTTAGTCCTGTACACTTAGAGAATGAAATATTTTTATAAATTTAATAAAACTAATTTTACTGATTTTATCGCGTGTATTTTAAGTGATGTATAGCCTAAGATAACTAAGCAAAAGCCTGTGATTAGTTAAGTTTATTTTATTGCACCTATGTCTCTGGCGTTTACTGAAATCAGCGTTATAGTTACCACTATGTAGTTTCTATAACATTTGTGCTGAGTAGACGCCGACAAGCTCGACAGATGTCGACGGCGCCATCCTTTAGGATGTATTTCCGATAATTGTTGGTCTTAATAACCTGATCCTGTATCGCACAGACAAAACCCTCGGTTTCCCCAAAGAGGTCCCCGAAACGTAGCCAGTGGAGGGAGGCGACTGTATCTACAAAAGGCTCATGTAGAGTCTTGTAGAACCTCCCGTGGAACTCCTTCTCCTTCCATGCGGTTTCCTGGTCGGAAATGCACTGTAATGCTGGGTCTTGCCATTGCTCGTTGGCTAAGGATAGAGGAGTAAGCCCTTTATCACACGAAATGACGTCCCTGTAGAATGGATCATCCAATCTCGCCAGGAAGTAATTACGGAGGCTGCACACTTCGCGATTATGCATGGTGAGAGCGCTTAAAAGCCGCGCCCACCATGTTTCCGCGGCAAGTACAGCCTCATTACTGACGATCTCGGGCGATGCATCCTGTGGGACGTCATAACAATGCGGACTTTTCTATCCAGAGCGTTCAGTTCGGTCTGAGTCCACCTGAGTATGCCGAAGGTATACATGAGGACAGGCATGACCCAACCGTTATATGCGTGTGTCTTATTTACGCCCGACAAAAGACTGTTGAGCACTTTTGTCAAGCGTGCATAAAACACATCGCAAACTGACTGTTGCATATCCGCCTCATCGATACCTATGTTCTGTGACATACCCAGGTATCGGTATGTTTCAGCCTCGGATAGGGTCCTTATTTTGATGGGCATAGATAAGTCTATGCCCTCAGAACTAGCAATCCTACCCCTTTCGACATAGAGGACCGCACATTTATCTGTCCCCAGCTCCATTCTAATAGAATTGCTAAGATCACAAGTGATGTTTAGCAATTCCACAAGATGTGAGCGACTGGAGGCGAATAACTTGAGATCATCCATATAGAAAAGGTGGGTCACTTTTGTACCTCCTTTCCGAAGCTGAAATTCTCCCGGAATCCTCCAGTAAGGTACTGAGAGGGTTCAGAGAAGGCCGAACCAGATTGGACTCAGACAATCACCCTGGAAGATACCCTTCTTATCCTTATGTGGTTCTCCGCAGCCGTCATCCGCTCGCCTAGATGACAAATGATCGTACTCCACTGCCCCGTACACTGCCCGAGAGTCTCTAACTGTACAGTCAACCTTGTACAGCTCGAGGACCCTCTTCAGCCATGTATGAGGCACCGAGTCGAATGCCTTTTGTAGTCTATCCAGGCGGCGGAAAGGTTCCGACGGTTGCGTTTAACCACCTTGCCAATGACCGCGTCAATGAGGTGGTTCCTTGGTTCCACGACCACCGCCCGTCATCCATTTTGAGCGCGCGACATCACCTGATTTGAGTTCAGGTGACGAGTGATTCTCGCGCTCAAAATGTATGTTAATGTCTTGTATATCGTGGGTAGACAAGTGATGGGGCGGTATTTGCTCAGGTCTGTGGTATCCCGGTCTTTAGGAATCAAATGAGTGATCCCAGTCTCGCCACAACTTCCGTCCAAGGGCCCTCGCTGTGGTTTACGGGCTCTGACCACAGCGAGGCCCTTGTCAGTGTCGGCCTGATTCGGTACTGGCCCGTTCCACGTAACATTGGTTGCTCAATGATTTATACAGCCTCTTCTGATCATTCTGGAAGAGACGATTATGGTTGAACCGTGTCGACCTCCCGGTATATCGCCAAATCCACTTTCCCCAAGCAGCGATTCTCTGCTTCAGGTCGTCATACGCTCCGTCAGTTTTTGCGTAATATCACTGGGACAAACTTATATTTGTCCCAGCTAACGCCATCCTGACGGTGCGCACAATTCTCGGTCTATTATTACCCGAACTGAAGCTTGTCAGTCTGCCGATGAGGGCTCTTGCCTTTTCGATACAGTCCTCAATTCTTTATCTCCAGGCTGGGATGGCGCTACTTTGTCTAGTAGCGCGTCCAGCCGTGGAAGTTGGCGCCAATAATACGGCAAACTACCAGTGCCAAAAGAATTGAGTCCGTCTCGCAAAGGTCCCGGCTGGCTTCCAAATAGGTCGCCAGCATTGGGTTGAGCCCTCACGACAGCCCGATTCCACTTGCTATAGGGTATGTGGGAAGTCGCGGTCGATTTTCAAGAGGAGTACTGCACGTTTCAAAATAGCCTCTTCCTCATTTGCTCTAGTTTGTGGGAGACTATTTCATCATCGTCTGAATCAACCACATCTGGAATATCCACGGCGGCATCCACGTGTGCAGGTTGCTCTGCAATTAGTGGCGCCGCATTACCAGCTGTTGCATTTTCATCGGATGAGGGAACAGCCTCACGTCGTAGTTGTTCGAGTTCGGCGTCACCGAACTCGGTCTGCCAGGTTTTGCTCCGTTACATGAACAGATAGCTCCAGCTCTGGGAAAAAGTGATGCATCCGAGCCTTACCCTTTTGCCCTAAAATACGCTCGCAATTCCGTCCAACGCATGCGACGTGCTCCACCAGCGGCAGGTGCCGCTTGCTGAGTCCGAGAAGACCCAGCCGACGCCTAGCCCTCTGGTGGATGATGGACGATCTTAAACATGTAAGAACACGTTCCGGGAAGTCTGCGGTATGTGAACATGTTCAAGATCGTCCCCGCCACTACATCAGATTTGATAGACCAAAACCTCGCAAAAGAACACCGATTCCTACCAAGGATGATACGAGGCTATTGATATTAAAAACATCCTAATTTCAATAGAGAAGATGGATGGGTGCTGCCATCTGCTTGGGTTCCTATAATTAACAAAATCAAATCCAAACCCAAGCATACCACTGCAAGACTTCAAGATACTGTAAGCTCATTCTGCGTAGATCGGACCAAAATTAATATTCAAAAACTGAAGGTAGCCGGGCTAACTATGACATTGGGACGTCAAATACCTCAGTCCCCCGTGACCATGGGTGCTAAAAGCACCCGAAACGTCGGGAATTAAAATTAGTAAATTAAACGCGATAAAATCCGTAAAAATAGTTTTACTCTTTGGTTATTTATACTTCATTCCATATAAGTATTATTTATAGAACCCTCCCGTCACATCGCGTGACAACCGCTTAACGACTGGTTACAGCAGGAGGAACTTATTTTTCATAGAATCCGGCTCGAAGGACCAGTAAGGGTTACAAACGTGCAAATAGTCCAGCTGATAGTAAATGGATACTGTTACTCATTCACATCTTCATCTATCCTCGATTATGAACCAAAATGCCGATGTTTTATCCTGTGGAATAAAAAGCAATGTCCGTTAATCTTCCCCCTTAATCTTTCTTTTCTTTTTATTTAATTCTTTTTTTGGGTTGTCTGGAAAAAATTGCTATGTAGTATTAAGACCGCCTTTTTTCCCTTATTTTTTACTTATTACAAACCAGTGCTTGACCACATCCCACCTAATGGTAAGTGCTGATGAAGCTCTAGATGGTAAATTGGCCTTAGCGTAACAAAAGCCTATTCATCCTTGCCTTGAAAAAGTCCATATGGTGTTTGGATGGAAAGACAGATTTTTACATCGTACAGCAAAGGAGTGGTATTATTCCACTTCTTACAGCAAAGGAGTGGAATAATACCACTCCTTTGCTGTACGCCTTACGAAAGACGAAGCAAACTGTTTGGTTTGGATGAAAGGGTGAAGACCTGTCGACCGCCTGGTTGTCCGATGGTGGATATGGAAAGGAGGAATTAAAGCATGTAATTCCTGCGCACACTCTCCGAAATGCATCCTATAGAATACCGAGAGGCTGGCTACTCAGCGCCTGTGCTCGCGGCTGACAAGATTCGTTTCAACCAAATCAAGGTTAGCAATAAGCCTCTTAGCGCGTCTCTCCACTGACTCCAATACTGCTAGGTGGAATTTTGCAGCACCAGCCCATATGTGACAACAGTATTCCATGCACGACCGGACTTGCGCTTTATACAAGGTAAGAAGCTGCCCCAGCGTGAAGTACCGCTGCAACCTTATCCTACAACTAGATATCTAGGATATCCCGCAACGATATCCTAGATATCTAGTTCCCTTACGGCTACTTTGGCCCTGGACTTAATGAACCGCCCATAGTTGAGGTTCGGAGAGGTTATTTTTCTTTTTCGTATTCTATTAAGCATTCATGCTTTTCAATATTTATTGGTTAATTAACGCGAATTAATAATGAAATCAGAGTACGATCAAGAAAATTACTCAACAAGATGACAATTTATACGCAGCTGGAGTACTCTAACAAAGTTACAACTTGTTCAAACTAGAGCGTGATTTAATGAAATTTGTTGTTTATTCGTCTGTTGGTTTAATGGTAATTCTGTCTCTTTTACACACATTATTAGTAGTATTTATTCTTTTTAACTTCCCGCTTTGAAAATTAATAATTTTCAATAGTAGGAAGTTATAGATTTCGGTTCGATTTTGAGAATGCGAGTTTTCATCAGATCTCCACGTTTTGAGGTCCTAGGAAGTCATTCCGACTATTCCCGGATGGACGCCCGGCCGTGTATGTATGTGTGTGTGTGTATGTGTGTGTGTGTGTGTGTGTGTGTGTGTATGTATGTATGTAAATAAAATTTTGTCGTACGATATCTTTAGAACGAATCAACCGATCGAGATGGGCGACACGACGTTCGAAAGTGTTCATTGAGACTTCGAGCTGATTAGATTTTCAAGTCAATCGGTTGAGCCGTTTCAAAGATTTAAAAAAAAAAAAACAAAGAAACAAAAATTAAATAGATTTTCGAGCGTTGCGCTCGAAAATAAGCGGGAAGTTTCATTGATGGTCTGTAGGGTCAACCGTTTTTTTGTAATAGTTATGATTAGCAGGCGTATCTGCGATCCTTTTCTGCTTAGTAGTCCACCTGGGTAAGAAGTACATCTCAGAAAGTGTGTGAACTGCTGTTTCCGTTCTAAAGGTATAGAGAGTCTGCACAAGTACTGCTGTGAGGCATTGTATCCTAGTCTTAAGAGGTGACAACGTATCTGTAGCCTTCGTTGTTTGAAGTTGTTTACAGATGTCCATGGGCTGTAGTAGCTATTCACCATCAAATGGGCTGTAAGTTCGTTTGTCACTTCAGTGTTATCCACCAAAAGCAAGTAAATAATAGAAAGTTTACTACTCACAAAAATCACGGGCATAATGTATTCTCTTGAGAATTAAATCTTCTTTGATTTGATATCGTCGGCCTAATTATCAAAACTCGTAACTCCGTTTGGGCAAATTTTACAGGAGCGGGAAAAAACGGTTTCGTGCTTAAATATCTAATACCTTTAAACGAGCAATTCTTGTAAATGTGTATATAATCGGAATCTCGGAAATGGCTCCAACGATTTTCATGAAATGTAGTATGCAGGGGGTTTCGGCGACGATAAATCGATCTAGCTGGGATTCATTTTTAGAAAATGTCGATTTATCCGTCTTTTCAGGCAATGAAAAACAGCCACAATATCATTAGAATACGAAGGTAAATTTCGTCATCATCTACAAGGTTAAAATAGCTCAGTTGTGAAGTCGGGCGATCCCGAAACCAGAAGACCCCGGTTCGAGGTCCAGATGTCTCCAGTCTGATTATTTTTTCCTTTTTTTTCAAGTTCCTTCTTTTGTGAGAAAAACTGTTATTGGGAGTCCTTTATCAACGCATCTAATTCGTATCTAAGTATAATTTAAAAAAAACATAAAAAAAAATGACCGAGCTTTAAACAAAATAATATGGTAGGTAAGATCGAAAAATAATATTTCATCAGTATGTAATTCGTATCTAAATATAATTTCCAAAAAACACGATTTACAAAACATACCGAGCTAAGCTCGATCATCCAGATACTATTATTTAACTATCAATTTTACCATTAATTCATCAAAAATTGTATTAATTTTTATATATTCTAATCAATTCTACTAGAAAATGGACTTACGAATTTTTTCTTACTACTGTGTTTTTTTACTACTTACGAAGTGAACGAACTCATAGGAATTTTTACTTTAACGGTTTTACGTAGTTCATATCACGTATACTTACGCACTTTAAAAAAGCAATTTTAAAATTAAAACTGTATAGTAATATTTATAGTAATATTTTTAGAGAAAAATATAATATTATTTATATTTTTAAAAAAAACGCAAAATTTTTGTTTATCATAATAACCACCATGGCGCTAAGCTAACCAAGTTTTTTGCTTTTCTCTCTTATGATTAATTAATTAAGTATAGGAGATTTTTATGGCACAATAACCAGTCTCAATTTTTCATAATACTAGAACAATAAATGCGTATCACGCAATCAGTATTAAAGTAACGTTATACGAATAATATTATAACAAAAATACAATTTCGTTAAAAACTTCAACAAGTTACCAAAAATCTTTGTACGGTTTCAAAAGTGAAGTAAAGCATCGTAACATTTGTGATAATTATTTTTATTTTATTTATTTAGCATAATGATTTAAATTTACACTATTAAAGTTTTACAGTCTGCCAAACTGCTCAGCAGTTTGTTGGCAGAAGAAAAATGCTCTCTTACTTCCTAACATGCAAAAAAAAGTTTAATACAAATATACACTCTCAAATATAACAAATCAATAGTACAGTATCAATATATATGACGGCACCAGCACCACATTGCACGTGCGGCGGCGTCGGTGTAGCTAGACAAATTCTTGTAAACAACACGTGCACCGCACACCTGCGCAATGCACCTGCGGTGGAGCTCGTTCTGGTTGTATAAAACGGACGGAGCGGCCGCCGTTAGGGCAGTCTTGGCTCTGGCGTGGAACGGTGCGCTTGTCGTATTCCGTTACTAGCTTATCCTTGACTCGTTGGATAATTAATTCGTGCAAACGAATTAATTATTATTCTCAACTACAAAATTAGTCTCGGTACAATTTATAGTTGTATTAAGTAATCTATTGTAAATTAACCTTATTTAAAAGAAAAGTCCGACTGGGTTTCTTGCTGGTTCTTCCCAGGACAGAGGTTTTATCCGAACCGGTGGTAGTAGTACTATATTGAATAAAAGTGATTCTATTCTATTCTAAAAGCCTTTTCATGTGACTCTATACATCATAATAACATCCTTCATAAGAAGTGGGAATAAAGCTTTCCATTTAAATTCTATATATTTTAAATGACCTTTCTACATATACATATACACATACACATATACATATATACATACACATATTCTTACACAGGTACACACCCATACATAATAACTACGTCTTATATTGTTGTATGATGGATCATCACGATACATATTATGTAAATTTTTTTCTATTTATTACTATAAAGTTTTTTAACTTATTTTTAAACTGTATTTTTGTTTTATGCGTAAGGCATTCTTCCGGTAAATTGTTATAAATTTCAAAATCTTTCTCCATTGTGTATTTCGGGGCCTGGAGATCCCGTTCCTTTTTCTTTTCAATTTTGAGCCTAGTAGAATATAGCTGAGGATCTCATCTCATGGAATGCAACTTATTTTCTTCGTTCTGATAGGGAATTCTTCCCAGATAGTACTGGAGAGCCTTAGTTTGTAGACTATCATCCATAAGAAGTATACTTCGAAGCTCGGAGATTAGTTACGGTTGGATCACTTGCTTTTCTTCCGGGCCTGATTGACTTGTAAAAAGCTAAAGTATGTTCGATGTCTTTAAAAAAGTGATGATAAAAGTACTGAACTTCATAAGGATTTTTTGCAAGCATTTTTGGCCAGATAGGCATAATCTACCATCTACCGGTACGTTTATTTTCTGGTGTCTTATTCTGTCCTTTCTCTAGATACTTTTGGGACACAGTTAGTTTGTTAAGTATGCTGAAATTGAGCAAAGCATTTGATAGCACGGCATTCCTATTTTGATAAGTACAGCCATCACTATAGACAATCAACTCCTGGCCATTTCCTATCGAAGTTCATTGACAAACTTCTACAAGCATGTAACTATAATAGTACTAAATTCGTTACTTGTAAGTTTTCCTTCACTTTCGTTCCAGCTGTAACAATATCCCTCATTTCTTTTGACGTCGAATATGGTAAAATTATGTACTATAAGTCCCGTTTTATAATAGAGTGCGATATATTGGATCGAGGCTTAGAAGCACAGACTGCAAATCCATAGTTAGCACTTTGTGATTAGAAGCAGAGTCCTTAGTCAGTTCTCTACGCGCTTCTTCTTTCATGTTGCGGTGCACCTCATCTTCTTCAAGTATTCTTTAACATTATTCTTTGGTGTAGGTTTTGGTTTATCTCGTATGATCCATTTTTTATGACCCATTCATCGACACTTAAGTTGTTAAGGGATTTTTTTTGCATTCATTTATTTGTATACCCGTTACCTATTGCCTTTGCTATCGGAAAGATATAATTCGACAGAATTTTGACGTCTGGATGATGTCCCAGCACACATTTCTCTTTGTTTGGATTTACAAATCGATAACATTTTAATATATTTATTTTCCAAATCATGATTCAAAACTTTTCGAAGCATTTGTTGCCTTTCCTCCTCAGATAGAATAGAATAGAATATTTTTATTCAATATAGATTATTACATAATACTTATTAAAAGTCATTTTTTATACCACTGGTTCGGAAAATAACTCTGTCCTGGGAACCCAGGGAGAAACCCAGCGGGACTTTTTTTAAACATATTTCACTCTACAATAATTTTGTTTTTTTGTTTGTATAAATTTTAAATGAGTTTTAATAGAACCAGCATGGTGGCGATCACCTCATTCCCAGGGGTTTTTTCACTTATGTATTCTTTGATATTATAATAACTCCTTTTGTACAATTTTATATTACATATAGGTATTACAAGCTTATGTTTGTTCCTAGTATTTAAAGTATGAACATCTTTATTCTTATCAAAGCTATTTATGCTTTTATGTACATGCATTACATTTTCATAAATATATTGCAATACCAAAGTTAATATGTTTCTTTAAATTTTTCTCTAAGGTACCCATTACAATTTAAGTTATAAATCGGCCGTACGGCTCTCTTTTGCAAAAAAAATATAGCTTCGTTGTCAGTCGCATTACCCCATAGCAAAATTCCATAAGACATCACGCTATGAAAGTAACTAAAATAAACTAATCTAGCTGTCTCAACATTGGCGAGACTTCTAATCTTTCTTACAGCATATGCTGCAGAACTAAGTCTGCTTGCTAATTTAGATATATGGGGGCCCCATTGAAGCTTCGCGTCAATAGTAATACCAAGAAAAACAGTGGAATCCACAAGACTCAACTCCTCCCCATTTAAGAGCACATTGGTATTTGAATGTTTAACATTAGGTATTGCAAATTTAATACATTTTGTCTTATTGCCGTTTAAGAGCAAATTGTTGGCGTTAAACTAAAGTACTAATTTCGATAGAGCATTTACATTGTCAAAATTAATTAACTGTCGTTTGAATTTGAAAATTAAAGAGGTATCATCAGCAAATAATACTATATCGTGATTGTCCCCTACAAGATAAGGTAAGTCATTAATATAGACTAAGAACAGGAATGGGCCAAGAATCGAGCCGTGAGGAACGCCCATTGATACTACTGGCCCGGAGGAAACTTTGCCATTGATAACGACTTTTTGAGTTCTGTTATTTAAATATAAAATAATAGGTCTAAGCGCAATATTTTTGACACCGTATATTGTAGTTTCTTGATTAATATCTCATGATGATTCAAAAATTTTATTGAGAGTTGGTAGTACAGAAATAGGTCTAAAATTAGCGAGGTCCAATGTACTACCAGATTTAAATAAAGGTATTACTTTACTATGTTTCATTAAATCAGGAAACACACCAGATTCTATACTAGTATTAAAAAGATGAGGTGCAATTAAATATATTATGGACGCAATAACTGTAACAGAAATCCCCCATAAATCTGCGGTTTTCTTTACATCAAGGGTTTTGTAATATTTACAATATCTTGTGGTAATACTTTTTCAAATCTAAATTCTTTTAAACAGGTATTAAAATTCTGTTTGAGTAATGAATCGGCAACAGTTGGGGAAGTATTCAATGATTTTGTTGTCATAATAGGTATATCAGTGAAATATTTCTCAAACACCGCTGCGACTTCTTGATTTGATCTAGTCAATTCATTATTAAATGAGATATTTTTGATATTTTTGACTTTGTATCAACTTTTAATCTCAAATTACAATTGCATCAACAAATTACCATTTATCGTCTAATTTTTACTTCCCAAAATAAGCTTGCCCTTTTCTCTTTGCTCCTTGTTTTATTAACACTCCAATTTTGTGAACAACTCTTTTTTTTGTCATTTTCGCGGCTGTGGTTCAGACGCTATAGTCCCATTTTTCCTGTCGTTTTTGTTGGTCACTCATTAACTCTGCCGATACCGGCGAAGTGGCAATAATTTGTTCGACTATGTTTTGATATACCTCTGTGGGTGCAAAATGGAAATATTAGTTGGTGTCTTATTATTACTATGTTGGTCATTATTTCGTGTTCTAAGAAGTCATGAGGAAGAAAGTCCGATGGGATTAATTATAACACTGTATCAGTGTCCTCTGGTAGGTTTAAAATTAAATAAGTTGGGGTCTCTTATTGTCCTGTGATATAATCAGCAGGTGAGTCAGATGTAGTTGACTGTAGTAATGGATAAGTGATAGATTGTTCAATTGTATTATGGTGCTCTTCTGGTGGATTGATAATATCAATGGATGTCTTGTCGTGCTTATTTCCCATGTTTGTCAAAGTTTCATGCTTCAAGATGTCATCAGAAATAAAGTTAGATGCAAATAATGGCTGATTTGGTACAGTGACAGCTAGTTCTTTTGTGTTAATAAATTCTTCGTTATTTAGTATCCTACCAATTTTATTTTTCGTTCGTAGTGGATTCGGCTGTTGTCGACCGTATAATCGCTTGCATCGACACAAAGGAACACGCACGTAATGTGTAATGTATGTGAGTCTTGCACACACGAATATATGATAATATAGGTGGTAGAGCCAAGCTGCAGCTATATTATGGTTGTAGCACGAATGGGTCGGCTCGGCCGGGTTAGGTTTTTTAACTGTAGTAGAGCCACGCGGTAGCTTGTGCTGTCGCACGGATGGTCCGGCTCGAACCAGGTTGGTACCACGACCTCACAGAATACCAGCGTGAAGTAGAGGTTTACCTCTGCGTTTCGCTTGGTGAGTGCAGGTGGCCGGAGGCCCAATTCCCCCCTCCCCCCATCAACATGGTAGCGGAATTAAACGAAAGACTACCCCAGGAGGGTACCAGCACCCCTGGAGAATCCCTCGCTGAGCATCCACGACCAAGCTACTCCACTCCTGAGCGTGGGTGCTCTGGCTGCCCCGCGTATTCTGGGGGGGGCAAAATTCCGCTCGCGACTAATACTGTTCGGGGCAAGTGGAGCAATAAGACCAAGGCGACCCCTGTCACGCTATCCGTGAACTTTTGCAACATCAGGGGATTTCATTCCAACCTTAATGCTGTCCACTTCCATCAAGAGACGGCGAAACCGGGCTTGCTCTTTTTACCCGAGACTCAGGTGTCCTCTCCGGCTGATACTTCATATCTCTCCTACCCGGGGTACAAATTAGAACACTCTTTTGTGCCCCGGGCTGGAGTTTGCGTATACGTCAGAGAGGACATCTGTTCTCGACGCCTCGGCAGTCTTGAAGGTACAGACCTGTCCATCCTATGGCTGCGCGTAGACAGCGACGACCATCCCCGCGTCTACGGGTGCCTCTATAGGTCCTATAGCGGTAATGCCGAAACAGACCGAATCATCGACCACGTCCAAATGGCTGCAGATTCCTTAATACAGCAGATCCCATCCGCAGAGATCGTAATCCTTGGCGATTTTAACGCCCACCACGCCGAATGGCTCGGTTCACGTTCAACAGATAATGCGGGGAGATCTGCGTATGACTTTGCTTTGGCATATGGTCTTACACAGCTGGTTACTTCGCCTACGCGGATTCCAGATGTGGAAGATCATGCACCTTCCCTGTTGGACCTTCTGCTGACCTCTCATCCGGACGGATATCAGGTTTCCGTCGACGCTCTTTTAGGCTCGTCGGACCATTGTCTTGTCCGGAGTGTGGTGCCACTCACACTAACGTCGCGGTTGCATTCTGCAGGCTACCGCCATGTTTGGCACTATAGGTCGGCCGATTGGGATAGGATGCTGTCTTTTTTTGCATCCTACCCTTGGGGACGGGTTTGCTTCTCGCCGGAAGATCACAGCGTTGTTGCTGCTTCTGTTGCTGATGTGGTACTTCATGGTATGGAACTTTTTATTCCATCCTCTGTGGTGCCCGTCGGAGGCAGATCCCAGTCATGGTTTGGTCGCTCCTGTAAAGTAGCATCACGCTATAAGCAGGAGTACTACCGGGCCTGGGCTGACGCATCAATGTCTCGGGATGTAAATACCAGCGCTCTTAAAAAAAAAAAATCCGCCTCCAGGTTCTTCAAAAGAGTCATTGCCAAGACAAGGTCTGAGCACATCGGCAGAATTGGCGAGAAGCTAGTTCACCTTCCTTCGGGAACCCATGTATTCTGGTCTCTCGCCAAGGCTGTTCAAGGGAACTTCTATCAGCCATCTCTACCATCTCTGCACAGAGAGGACGACTCACTGGCCCATGCCGTAAAGGAGAAAGCCGATCTGTTATGCTCCCTCTTTGCGTCCAACTCTACTCTGAATGACGGGGGGAACACACCGTCGACCATCCCGCGGTGTGAGTGCTCCATGCGGGACGTGCGGTTTACACAGCGTTCGGTTCGCAAAGCATTCCTCTGCCTGGACGTCAGCAAGTCGAGTGGGCCTGATGGAGTCCCTCCCATTGTGCTGAAGACGTGTGCTCCGGAGTTGGCCCCGGTTTTAACGCGTATTTTCCGGTACTCCTACTCCCAAGGCGTAGTCCCGATATCATGGAAGACAGCTTTGGTCCACCCGACCCCTAAAAAAGGCGACCGCTCAGACCCGTCCAACTACAGGCCTATCGCCATCACCTCTTTGTTCTCCAAAATAATGGAGTCTATTATAAACTGCCAGCTCATGAGGTACCTAGAGGATCACCAGCTGATTAGTGACCGCCAATACGGTTTTCGTCGTGTTCGATCAGCTGGTGATCTTCTGGTCTACCTGACTCATAGATGGGCGGAGGCAGTAGAGTCCAAGGGGGAGGCATTGGCCGTTAATTTGGACATAGCGAAGGCCTTCGATCGGGTCTGGCACAAAGCGCTTCTTTCGAAGCTCCCTTCCTATGGGCTTCCCGAGAAATTGTGCAATTGGATCACCAGTTTCCTTGCTGATCGGAGCATCAAGGTCGTAGTAGACAGTGCATGCTCTGATTACAAGCCTATCAACGCTGGTGTTCCACAAGGCTGCGTGCTATCACCAACGCTGTTTCTCCTGCATATCAATGATGTGTTGCAAACTGGTAACATTCATTACTATGCAGACGACAGCACTGGTGATGTCTTATATAGCAGCCGTGCAAATATTTCTCGGGAAAACGTCGCCGAGTACCGGGACAAACTTGTGTCTGAAGTCGAGTCTTTGCTGAACAAACTCTCGGATTAAGGGCGACTAAATCTGACTAGATTTAGTCGCCCCTAATCCGAGACTGGACTCAGTTCAATCCCCAGAAGACACAAGTTTGCGCGTTTACTGCTAAAAAGAACCCCTTTGTCGTATCTCCTCAGTTTCAAGGCACTCCCCTTGTTGCCTCAGCCAGTATCGGAATATTCGAAGTCGACATATCGAGTGATGTGCAGTTTCATGGTCACTTGGAAGAGAAGGCCAAATTGGCCTCTAAGAAACTTGGCGTGCTCAGCAGAGCGGGAGAGTATTTCATGCCGGCACACCGCTTGCAACTTTACAAGACGCAGGTTCGGCCCCACATGGAATACTGTTCCCATCTCTGGGCAGGGGCTCCCCAGTGCCAGCTCCTTCCACTTGACCGCATCCAGCGCAGAGCGGTTCAAATCGTTGATGACCGAGTTCTTTCCGATCGGCTTGACTCACTGCCACTGCGTAGAGATGTTGAGATGTATTTTATCGTATCTACTACGGGGAGTGCTCTGAGGAATTGTTCGGACTAATTCCAGCCGCTCAATTTCACCATCACACATTGCGACAAAACTCGCGATACCATCCATACCACCTGGATGATTGGCGGTCCACCACTGT
The DNA here is from genome assembly GCA_029286625.1 of Parnassius orleans. Lineage (NCBI taxonomy): Eukaryota > Metazoa > Arthropoda > Insecta > Lepidoptera > Papilionidae > Parnassius > Parnassius orleans. The sequence goes on along the minus strand of JAGSMP010000174.1, from coordinate 1,639,875 downwards.
GCGATTTAGAAGAAGTTTTCTTCCTCGCACAACTTCCTTGTGGAATCGATTACCACCAGCGATTTTTCCGGACCGATACGACTTAGGGACCTTCAAGAAAAGAGCCTACTCCTTTTTAAAAGGCCGGCAACGCATCTGCACTTCCCCTGGTATTGCAATTGTTCATGGGCGAAGGTAGTCACTTACCATCAGGTGAGCCGCATGCTCGTTTGCCCCCTCTCCTATAAAAAAAAAGGACCACGCTCTTACCGAATACCAGCGTAAATTAGCAGCTTAATTCTGCTGTGTTTCGTATGGTGAATGTAGATAACCGGAGATTCCTGTTACTGGAAATGAGGCATTCCATCTTAGTCTTCAGGGGTGATAACGCATCTGCATTTTGATTCTTAATCGAGGATAAATGTAGATGTCTTTGGGCCACAGCATCCACTTACCATTAGGTAGGCTGTGTGCTCGTTTATTACCCCCATTCTATAAAAAAATTAAATGTTATTCTAGATACTTAATTTCATATAAAGGCATGTAACATAAAATTCTGATATTAGTGCATTAGAAGTCCCGAGGAAGTCAAGTTTAATTAGAAATTGAATCTAAGTAATAAAAAGCACTCCGAAGTTTGTAACTAGATAAGTAACTATTTTAAAATTTACTCCCGCCTCAGCTATTGTGGCTCGCGTGTAATTCAATGTTATGAAATATTTTCCTTTTAGTAGAAGAGTTCTTTTCTAAACTGTTTAATTTTTTAATCGCTTGATGTTTAGACGCATAGACATTTTTGTATATCTTTACGCGCGTAAGCGGTTTTTATCAATAAAAAGTTAAGAAGGAGAACATTGCAGTCTACTTAGTAGCTTGGTATTACGAAAAAAAATTGTTTATGGAACTTAAATTAAAAAATTACCATTGCATATTTTATATGTAAATGTATTGTATCTTTACATATAAATAAAATTGCAGTGTCTGTATGTAATATCAAACTAACTGCCGTATATTGAGCTAAGAGGTTTATTTGCGTCTCTTTAAGACATGAATAATAATTTTATTTTAATTTTTGTCTGTCTGTCTGTCCGGGCTGATTTTCAGAATGGCTTAACCGATTGTTATGACACTTCACGAACAGATAAAGAGAGCCAGGAGTGATCTAGATTATATTTTATACCAATACCTTAATTATTAAAAAAAAAACACCCGTTAATAGATCCTACACAGGCGAAGCCGGGACGGGTCGCTAGACAATCCGCCTGCCAAGCGTGACATTTATGGCATATACTCTCTACATCGGGAATGGTCCATATACAGCCGTGGATTGTGAACGGATAAAGTCCCCACTGAATGGAGTGACGACCTGGTAAAACATGCAGGTGTGTCAGGACCGTGCTTTGTGACATTCCTTGGGGGAAGCCTATGTTCAGCAGTGGACTTGTGAAGGGCTGTAATGATGATGATGCTGAAAAAGAAAAAAATTGTAAATTAAAATCGATAAAAATTAGAAGGTATACAAAACGAGTTACAAGGGTTACTTGAATGCCAACGGAGACCTTACAAAAAATCACAGTGCGTGTAACTATACGTTATATTAAAAACTATATTTCTTAATATTTTTCCGTTCTAACACTTTTTTAACCATAGATGCATCGTAGACGTGCCAAGCGGATATCCCGTGAACGGAAGCTAGAGTGACTTCCGACAGCAACTATTCTTTTTTATGCTCGCTCTACGTTTGCTAGGTGTGGCCGCGATCACTAAAATATCTTTCTTGAAACCTACAACTAAGTTTAATATTTTTGCATTCATATTTTTTATTTAAATACAACACATCAACAGTATTATATATACGACTTTATTCATTATCATCATCATCATCACTACATCCCTTCACAGATCCATTGCTGAATAAAGCCTCCCCTAAGGAAAGCACGGTCCCAAGCCACCTGCATCCATTAACTTCTTGCCCGTCTCACCAGATCATCATTCTTTCTAGTGAAGAGTCGCTCTACACATCGCTTACCGAAGCGTGGTTGCCACTCGAGAACCTTTCTTCCCCATCGGTTGTAGGTTCTTTGTGCTAAAGGCCGGCGTATTGGCCTTTCAGCTTTTAGAATCACTGGGCTATGTCTGTTGCTGTGGTTCTACTGCGAATATCCTCATTACAAATTATATCGAGTAGAAAAACTCCGAGCAAAACCCACTCCATAGCTCGCTGAGCTAACTTGGGCATTCTCATACGGCCATCAGTGAAGGACCACGTTTCACATTCACGCTTTGTTACTTTATTACATAGCTTCAAATATATTTTTTTATAGGAGAGAGGGCAAACGACCATGCGGCTCACCTGATGGTATGTGACTACCGCCGCCCATGAACAACTGCAATACCAGGGTGAGTAGGCTCTTTTCTTGAAGGTCCCTAAGTCGTATCAGTCCGGAAAATTCGCTGTAAAAAATGTAAAAAATTACATGCATGCCACTTACAGCATTAGCTTCGTGATTAAGACATTTTACTACGATTTCATACACTACAAATATTAACTATTACAATAAAAGCCGTGCAGTGGCAACGTAAAAGAACCCATACCCCTACCATTCCGTGAGTGTCGTAAAAAGCGTCAGATAGAAATGAAACAGGAGATGTGGGCAGCAGCATCTTCCTAATAACAACTCAAACTAATACAACAAATTTGCCTTGTGTGGCAACTATAGCAAATATCTCCCCTATGAGGCACACTATTAGGGAGGCATGTATTCAGCAGTGAACATTTAGTGAAGAGCAAAAATATTTACGTAGTAGAGCCATGCTGCAGCTATATTATGGTTGTGGAATGAATGGGTCGGCACGACCGGGAAAGCCTACGCTCTCACAGAATAATAACGTGAAATAGCTGCTAAATGCTGCTGTGTTTCGTATGGTGACTGTATAGAACCGGTGACCCTTTTTACTGGACACAAAGCATTCCATCTTAATCCTCAGGGGTGACAACGCATCTACACTTTAATTCTTAATCAAGGATGTGTATTTGTTCGTCACACTTAACAACCCTTATTCTAGAAAAAAAATATTTTCTTGTTTTAAACTAAGCTTAGGTATGTAAAAAGATTAGTCTTTAAGCTACAAGTATCGCTGAAATTATAGATTAAGAAAAAACTAAAAAAAACACGCTTTAATGGTAAACCGAACTAAAAAGGTAAAAATATTTTTTTAGAAAGAAGAATAGTAATAGTATTTAAGTTGTTTTTGTATAATATGTTCGTATGTAAGTATGCTTAATATGTATGTATTATGTATTACTTAAAAATATGTATGTTATGTATCAGGTATAGAGTATATTATTTAGGTTATTTGTAGTTATATATTTTTTGTATTTACACGTATGGTATGTATATTTTAATATTTACATTCACGTATAAATATTCTCAAGTTTTTATGGCACCTGCTTAAGTTTCTCTGCTTAGCTCGTGGTTGACTGGTAGAGAATGCCTAAAGGCATTAAGTCCGCCAATTGTACATTTTAGGTGCAATAAAGATTTTAAATAAATATTAGTATAATTAACGAGGATAAATATTATATAAATATTATTTTAGAAAAGCGTGGGGTGCTCGATATATATGCTGTTAAGAATATTTCATCGGCACCATTAATATAAAGATATTCTGAAAAAAAGCATCCCACGCTTTTTTACAATAATATTTATCCTCGTTAATTATAATATTCTTACTTCTAAAATAATATTTTTACCTTTTTAGTTCGGTTTACCATTAGCGTGTTTTCTTAGTTTTTTTTAAACTTTAATTTATTTTTCACTTTTTACTAATCCTGGAGATCATCAAACTATTGTATTTTCATCGGTCCTTGATAAGTATGCAAAGTTTAAAATCGACGTTTGAAAGTGGGTGAAAATCAAATTTAGAAGAGTCGGTTACAAACAAACATACAAACATACACGTGTATCTAATATCAAGCGAGTCAAGTTAATGGAGCGGTGGAGGTTTTTAAAACTAAAATAAAACTAGATGTCCGTACAGAAGCTCATGTACTAACATAATGGCAAACTTATTCTAATACATGTTTGATGCAGACCTTATTACAATTGCTTACTCTAGTGTCGCGATATAGGTCAACACAGGGTGCAAAGTCAGCAATAGTATTTATGCACGTACTTGTATCACTCTGTGGGGTTGAATCCATGACTCTTCCTCCTCAAGAGCGAAATTATCGGCATTTTCAGGTATCCGATGATTTCGCAATCACACACAGCTTATATCTAATTATAATTACAATACAGAAAATAATTGGTAGAATTACATACAAAATTATCGTTCCTAAACTAACACTTTTAATGTTAATAGCACTTGCATTTTCACTGAGATTTATTTTGTTAAATTTTACTAGTTGGACCAATTGTTTAGTTTCGTCTAGATTTATACCTTTAAACTCACTTCACTGACACTGGGAGGTTTGAAATCTTCAGTTCGGGTAAGTTTGTCATTGGTAAATTCGATAATTTAGGTCATCTGAGGAAGATTGGTGGTATTTAAAATGAATATTTCCAATTTCGCCTCACATAAATCGTTTACGGTGATTATGAAGTACCACATAACAGTTCGTGAGTGACGTCATTGTCGCACTTTCTGGTAAGTAGCCTATGGTTCTCACGTATAGTATCCAGCTTTCGTGGCTTATTCGTTGGATTTTGGGATCTTCAATGTCAACAGTATGCTGTTCACAGGCATCGAGGTTTGATTGAAACTCCATGAGCTGTTCCACGCAGCTTTGTTCTGTATGCAGCAGCACTTCGTCGTTATTGCACAGGAATTGATTATCCAAAGCTATTTGTTTACAGGCTCTCGGGACCGGCAAGTATTCTTTTTCTTTCACCAATAGGTATGGGTATTTGGGAATAACTATAATAGTTTTGTTTGCAATAGTAATTGCAATGAATAAATTTTGAAATAACTATATGTTTTATTCTACTAAAGGACTCTAAGATAAACGTGATCTGGTTTTTGTAAAAGCCTTAACCTTAAACAATTTTCTAATTTAACTAAGTTATTTTCATTTACAGGATATAACAAACTTTCAGTTGTCGCGATTGATTGTAATAAATTTAACAATTCCGTAGAGTTAAAATTGATTGATGCAGAACAGATACCTTACTGAACGCTAGTGCAGTTTCGATTTCTCCTAGTATTACGTTAATAGTTCTAAAATAACTCAAAAAATGTCAAACATACCAAGACATAAGTAGAATAAATGGAGTTTTCTTCTTTGTAATTAGAATTTAACAATTTTTCGATTCTCTTAAGCGTTCATCTAAAATTAAAGTATTGTTATGTAAGGTCTCTGTACTGTTGATGAAACTATCCAAGATTTTGGAGACCAATGTAATTCTCTTATCCGACACTATCTGATTATCGTTTAGTTTAGAAATCAATGAGTCATATCGGATGGCATCATCATGATCCAAATTTCCAGTTACTATTTTATCATAGACCCAAGGGTCAATAATGCCCTTTTAAATTCGATGGCACAAGTTGCCGAAATTGTTCTATAGTTGCATCTCTTAAATACCCTACATGTGTTCGAATAGCTAAAATTCATGAATATATGGTTTATTAACATCTATCAACGCAACGAATTCGTCATACTTTAATATACTAAAATCTAAATCACTACCTATACCTTCTAAGTTTAAAGTTTTAATAATAAGCCAGTTGTCTATTTGCAAGGAGGCACGACCCAATTTGACAGGCAGGATTCCTGGGTTTTTCAAGTTTTTGAAGTTGAAGGCCCATCCTTTCTGAACCATCGTCAGAATTATTATACACCACCTGTGGAGGACGTTTAATATTTTTAATTGGCACTGAAGTATTTTCATTACCAATCTAACAGGAACTATATTTCTTTCTATATTACCACTAACGACAGCTTTCCTATATCGCGGTTTATCTTTACCTTCTCGTGTTAGATTCCTTGACGTATATAACATCTCCTATTCTAAAATTTCGATCTGTTTCACCGCCCTTTTGTTCTCTTACCTTTTCCTTTTTCTAACATTTTATCTGATATGTAATTATATAGATGTCTAATACGTTTAGCATGATCTTTTAATAGTTGTTGGGTGTAACATTTCTCGAAATTCGCGGCGAACGTTGAATTAGAATCGGTATGACCGAAAACGATTTCGAAAGGAGTAAGGCCGGTTGTACTATGTATGGTGTGGTTATAAGCCATAATTGAGTAACTCATTACAGCAGCTGCGTCTGTACACTTTCGTTCGTATTTCGCCAATCTGTATATCTCTATAATTGTAGAGTGGAATCTCGCTATTATGCCTGTTGAATTTGGGTTATTCGGAGTAGTAATGTGTAGTAGTATGTTATACATAGTCATAAGTTCCCTAATGAGGTCATTATTAAACTCACTACCGGGATCAGAAGTTATTTTTAGGTGTTCCATATATTGAAAATATTTAATAAGCGCTCTTACGATTTCCGGTGGATCTATTTGGGATTTCGATAGCTTGTCCTAACTTACTAAATGCGTCAACCAAAGTTAGGTAATAAACGGATTCAATTGAAAAAGGTCCATGAAAACTTCTTGAAAGGGGCGTTTTGGGTTTGAGTTAATTAGTAATGGTTTAATGGGTTTTCTTCATACTCATTTTTCTACAGGCATCACAAACATTAAGTACTGCAGCAATCGTCTCTTGCATGTTCCCAATAATAATTTCTTTTAATTCTACTCATTGTTTCTTTATTCCTCTGTGACACGTCTTTCCTCATGATGTTGTAGTATGATTTCTTTTGCTCTCTCGTCTTCTACATATAACACGCCTGTACATTCAATAAATTCTACCATTCCTTTTAAATAGCTGTATAATGATTTTGAGAATTCTTTCTATGCTGAATGTTTTCGAAATAAATAAAATATTTAATCTTCGGCTTAATGTACTTTTAAGAAATTTTAATAAGATCTTCATTATTAAGGGGCAAAACTTGAACCTTTTGTTTATCCCTGGATAAATTTCTCACTTGCACCTCATTTTATGCCAGGTATAAACTAAAATTTGGTTTGTTTTGAATCAATGGCCTCCTTTAATATCGGAATACCATTAGATTCCAGATCTTGTCCAGAATGCACCGTTACTGTACTACTATCAGTAGATATAGGTGGTAACGGTAGTTCGTATTAGTCTCTAACCGGTCGACGGATACAGTGGCGGATGTGTCAGTTATAGTTATTGTCTTAGAGTCGTCCCTGTTTTCAGTCGTCAAGTCCATAATTTGGTCAGTTAATTCAGTCAGATATTTTTGTAGCTTTTGTTCTTTAGGGTCCAGGTTTACTTCCAATGATTGTGAGTCATCAGAGTCTATGGTATTTAGTTTTATCCGAGAGGGCATCAGCATTACTATTTTGTTTTCCGTTTTGTATACAATATCGAAATCGTACTCTTGAAGACGTAACGCCAACGGGTCAACTTACTATTCGGTTCTTTGAGCGAATAAAGCCAAACTAGTGGTCTATGGTCGGTATGGTGAACTTACGCCCGTAAAGGTATGGTCTAAAATGTTTTACGGCCCATATTATGGCGAGTAGTTCACGCTCTATTGTACTATATCTGGTCTCAGTGTCGCTGAGAGTTCTCTGGCGTAGGCAATGGGCTTATCGGATCCTATTGTCCCCGCGATAAGACCGCACCAAAGCAACAGTAGAAGCATCTGTAGTTAAAACATAGGGTTTGTCTGGGTCTGGGTATTGAGGAAGTGCATTAGTCAGAAGTTCTTTACACTTGAAATGCATCAATATATTTTGATCTACTACAATTTTATTTCGCTTTTTAGGCATGCTGTAAGGGGCTGAGTGATTTTGGCGAAGTCTTTACAAAGCGTCTGTAATAACCAATCAATCCTAAGAAACTCTTGATCTCGGTAGTCGTCCTTGGTAACGGGTAGTTTAATACAGCCTGAATCTTATCATTGTTTGGTTTAAGTCCGTCTTTAGTAATAACGTGCCCTAGGTATAGCACTTATTTTCTCAAGAATTTGATTTGTCAAGTTGTATTTTTAAATTAGTCGATCTCAATCTGTCAAAAACTGTCCTTAATTTTTGTAAATGTTCTTGGAGGCTACTCGAGAAAATAATTATGTCATCAAGATAGACAAGGCAATGAATTTTGTAAGCCTCTTAGGATGTTATCCATGGCTCTTTGAAGGTGGCTGGAGCTGTCTTCAGGCCAAAGGGCATTCTAAGGAATTCATAGTGTCCGTTCTCTGTACTGAATGCCGTTTTTGCCTATCTGACTCGTTGATCTCAATTTGGTGGTATCCACTAGCTAAGTCCAAGGTTGAAAAGTAAGTACTCACCCAGTTTGTCAAAATGTCAGTGATATTGGGTAAAGGGTACTTATCGTCCACAGTTATGTCGTTTAAACGTCTGTAATCGATAACCATCCTATACTTCATTTCACCAGATGCGTCTCTCTTTTAGGAACTAAATGGACTGGGGCTGAGGAAGGGGAAAATTCCTGAATCACATTATCATTAGAAGTTTCTGTACTTGGTTTTAATTTCATGTGTTTGAGCGGCAGGTTGTCTGTAGGGTTTGATATAAATAGGGTCTTCGTTTTTGTTCTAATATAGTGTTTGACTTCATTAGCAAAAGATAAGGGTATTTGATCGCTATAAAAATGTCTTTATATTCTCTACATAAGTGGTATATCGATTTTGTTCTTCTTCCGATGTGGTCTAAGCGTAGCTTCTCTAAATTTTGCTCTAATATTTTATCTACTTCAGTATCTATATCTGTAATATGATTAACTACACACCTAGTCGTTTTACTCTCTTCATATACTTCTACCAATGGTCTTTTAATAGTTAATTTTATCGGTATATCTAAAGTATTCTGGATTACTGTAGTCGTATAACCATCCTTACATCTCACTAACGCACTAGGCATTCGCACACCCTTACAAAATTCTTTATAATCGATTACAGCATTACCCGAATATAAATTTGTAGGGAGTTTGACTCTCTGCTCGGAACGGGGAGATAACTCCAAAACGTAAGAAGATTTACTATGTATTATAGGTATTACGGTTGTTTTAGTTTTAAGAATCTCGTTTTTTAAATCTATTACTGCTTCTAGGTTGCAAAGTATATCATTCCCAATTAAGCCATCGTATCTAGAGTCGACATTGTAAATGTATAGTTTATGAACATCGTTACAGTTGAAAATTGGTAAAGACGGGATTTGAATAACTTGATTATGTCTGCTCGATGCATGTGTGCTAATGACTTCGAATGGTTCGTGACTTATGTACTCTGGAAAGTATTTATGGGCTTTTGATGGACTAATGAATGATCGCGTACTACCTGTATCAATCATAAATTTAGAGTCGATTTCCGGTATATAAATAAACGGCAATCTCAAATTAGTACTACAATTTAACTCTATCTTTTCGTAGACCTTTCCGAGGCTTCTACCTGAAAATCCTCGTCGTCCATATTGGTTGGGATGCCGTGGTACTTCAGGAATTATTGTCGAATTTTCATTTTCATAATTGAGCTCGAATATTAAGACCACTGCTTGGGTACTCCTCAGCAGCAGTTATCATAAGAAATTGGGTACACATCGCCGCACGCATAATCATAATAAGTATTATCTAGGTCGAGTTCATTTAATTGAAAGCCTTGTTGATTTGTTTTAAGTGGTGGTGCCGTTCGCATTGTGACGTTACTGGGCCCAGTGTATTGATTTTATTTAACGGAGCTTGTAACCAAATTGTTGGGGCTTATAAAAGTTTTGTTGTTGGTTTCCAAATTGTTGTGGGCGCATACCGAATTGCTGAGGTTTATTAAATGTTTGTGGTTGCATTCCGAACTGTTGGGGACGCATATTAAATTGTTGTGGACGCATGTTAAACTGTTGCGGGCTTATACCAAATTGTTGTGGGCGGAAGCCAAATTGTTGTGGGCGGTATCCAAAATTTTGTTGATTATTATTAAATTGAGGTAGTTTCGATTGTGGCCCCTGTGAAAGTCCAAAGTTAAATTTGTTAGGGGTTAATTCGGGTTTATAGCCCATCGGTACCATTGAATTAAAATTATTTGTACCGAATTTAAACGTAGGGTTATTATTTGGTAAACTGGGTGGCGTTGGTTTATTACTAGGATTACTATACATTTTATTACGCAAGGTATACTGCTCATGGAAGTTGACTTCTTCCATGACCACACTTAAAGCCTCTTCTAGTGTACTGGGCGCTTTTAAGCGAACAATGCGCACCATATTTTCTGGCAAATTATACAAAAAGACATTTAGAGATGTGTTATTATATATAATAATTTTGCTACTCTTTACATTCTGATCGGTTAATCTATTTACTTTCGATATTAAAACACTACGAACGGATTGGATCCTATTACAGAAATCTAAATATGACTCGTTGTTTCGGATACGCAAACCTTCACTCCTAGGGTCTCCAAAATGTTGAATTAGTATTTCTTTAAAATCTCCCCACGAATTAATGTCCTCACGCTCGCTAAAGAGCGCTGCAGCGTCGCCTACGAGTCTACTTGTTATCGCGTACACATATAAATTTTGTTCATCGGATCCCTATATTTATTTAGAATATATATCACATTTGCGAATAAAAGATTTAATTGGTGCTTATCACCGTTAAATATCGGTATAATTTTGAGTTTCATTAGGAATCATTTTAATTTGCACTTGATCTTCCATTTTGTACAACTTTATTTTATAAAATACGACGATAAAATAATATAATTAACACAAGAATTCAAACTCACTATCAAAACACAGTCAATATAAAAGTAAAACAATTAATAAGTAAAATACACAATATCAAATAAATGAGTCCTCAATAAAATTTAATAATACATACACTACAATTATAATTTGTAATAGTTATAATCGCTTTGTTCCCACAGTGCAAGCTCTTATCGCGTCGTCATTGCATGGACGCGCTTACTTATCAAGTTATTCTAGTATTTCTTTATGCAGCTAGTTATTAAGTTTAAGTATTCTTAAATATAAGTTTCACAGATTTTATGTAAAACAGATAACGTTATATCGCAAGAGGTCTAATTGCAAAATAACAAAACTATATAATATGGCAAAAGGATGGTGAAAATTTGACTCACCAGCCGGCCTTCGTCATCTTCAGCTGCTCTCCACTTGACAAATTTATATTGGTTCGCAGGATCGCCTCGCAGCACGAACGCGGAAAACTATATTAAACGTATTTATTCGCGGACGCGCAAGCAAATGGCGATCCTACCGGCTGCGCCAGTCAAGTTAACGGAGCGGTGGAGGCGTTTTAAAACTAAAATAAAACTAAGAGATGTCCGTACAGAAGCTCATGTACTAACATAATGGCAAACTTATTCTAATACATGTTTGATGCAGACCTTATTACAATTGCTTACTCTAGTGTCGCGATATAGGCCACACACAGGGTGCAAAGTCAGCAATAGCATTTATGCACGTACTTGTATCACTCTGTGTGGGGTTGAATCCATGACTAGCGTGTTAAAAAGGTAATTATTTACAACTTTGTTTACACCGAAGTGACCTAACCAACTACAAGAGAAGTTATACTGAAACTATGTGTCCACGACCATGTGTTTTGTAGTCAGTACTTGTTGAATAGTAGCGGCGTTAGAGAATCCTCATATTGTCCTTTTTCTTTTATTCTATAAAAACCACGGACGTAAAAACATGGATGTTGTGGCTATAAACATCTACATTTATCATCAATTAAGATTCAAAATGCAGATGCGTTGTTATTGAGTACTAAGATGAAATCGTTTCCAGTAAAAAGGGTCTACGGTTCTCTACACTCACCATACGAATCATCTTAGTCCATCTTAGTCGTCAGGGATGACAATGCATCTGCATTTTAATTCTTAATCGAGGATAAATGTAGATGTCAATGAGCCAAAGCATCCACTTACCATCAGGTGGACTTTGTGCTCGTTTGTCACTCTTATTCTATAAAAAAAAACAAGTTTGTGTCTATGGGCCACTGTATTCACTTGTGCTCATCTGTCATCCTTACTTGTATTCCATTACCATCACAGCCCATCAAAAGTTCATTGCTGAACATAGACCACCCCCATGGATTACCCCATAGCGAGGATATTTGCCGCAAGCAGTTGCCACGCTTGGCAAACGGGTTGGCAACCATAGTTTTTATTTTTATTCAGCTATTATCAGGAATATGCTGCTACTCTTCTTCTGGTTTGTTTCCCTTTATAACTTCTAACGACATCCACGGAATGATATGGAGCTGTGAATATTCTTACACCGCCACTACGCGGTCAACCTTACTTGTATGCTTTTTTATTTTTACACAAACTGACGTAAAAATCTAAAATTCCGGCAAGAAACTAATATAATAAAAAGTTTTTTAATCTAAATTCTTTGAGAATACCTGACGATACCAAAACAATTTTCAACAAGTTGATATTATTAAAGTCGAATCAAAAGATTTAAGTATTTGTCGTTCGAGAATGCATAATGAGGTCTAAATTAAAATGTACGCTTATTTTAGTATTACTTAGCATCAATACCATAACTTTTGAATAAAAAATTATAATTGTTAGTACTTTTCAAAAAAGTAATACAATATTGGCGTTAGCTATATAATATATAATATTGGGTTAGCGGTCAGCCACCGCAGAGTCTACTTCACCTGAGGATGCCTCGTTTAGAGGTTAAGCAGGTGTCTTATTATCGACGGTGGTGTGTCTTCCTAGTGCAGTGATGTTGGGAGTAGTGGTGCTGGGATTAGTGGTGACGGAGATAGTGCACGCAATTGAGGGAGAGCGATGCTCTTCAAACTAGGTAAGACATCATTTTATTTTACTACGCGGATGTTAATAAATTTTTTTTTTTTTTTTTTTTGTACAATACATTTATTTACATAACACAATATACAATATTTTATTATATACTATATTAAAACTATAATTAAAAAAACTAAAACTAGTAATTTAATTATCAAACAGTCCTGCTCCACGCGGTATCGTGCCAAGAACGCTGGCTGCGTTTCCCGCTGAATGGCTATACTTAGCCTTTGAGCGAGAAAAGAGCCAGCCCTCTTATCACCAGCAGCAACAACCAGCCGCGGATGGAGTTCCTAAGAACTTCATCGCACGTGGACCCACGGACCGATAGTCTCTACATAAATGGCACAATATGTGTCATCTCTCAGAGACTCATATTTGCGCCACTTACTCAGTTCAGCTGCCTCTGATGCCGCTCCGGCTCTGAACGAGGTACCCTGAGATGAGAGGCCGCCAAAGTGTCTACGCAAGTAGCATCCCACACTAGGGCTTTACCTCTCTCCCAGAGGGACCAATGTCATACCGTCGGGTCTCCTGCCATCGTCTCTAAATATTCCACAAGGCTCTAAAACCGAGGGAACATTTATAGAGACAAGAGTCCTTCGGATGACATCGTTCAAAGAACCGTGCCGTGAAAACCTACCAGCACTTTTCTTACAAGAAAGTCCGTGAGCCCAAACTTGTCGACGCTGCTGCCACAGGGCACTGATGGTTGACAATCGCCGCCCTAGTCGGATTCCTACAGCGATGCGCAAGCTTTCCCATCAAGTAATGCCGAGATTATTTGATGGTAAAGCGTGTAACCAGTGACTAGATTCCTTAATCGAAACAGCTAGAAGGCGTGCCTTATCTTGGTTACTATGGAAATTATGAAACAGATCTTTCTGCACCTCTGTACCAACGGAATATCCCACTGTTTTTGTTGGTTAACTTCCAATGGAATATTTTCGCCGACAGAGCGTTTGCATGTCTGCCCTGCCTCCGTAGCAAAGCACAGGTCTACTTTATTATTTAAAATTATGTTACATAAATTACTGACACTATGCACGGAAGGAAAGCAGGCAATGCAACGCTAGAAAGATTTCTCACAATAATACCAAATTTTATAGGTAAAGTAGCTTGAGTCCAGGCTGTTGTATTTAAAGTTAAATTTAGAATTTTTTCTATAGCTATTTTAAGATTATTATCAATATCTTTTAAATATCCGAACATTTCCAGACTGGACTCGAGCGGAGTAAGTATGAATCTAGGTACAAGGAGACAATATTTTAGATAGTAAGCGCAATGTGGGGCTTAATTTATACAATTTATCAACGTGGTTTAAAAACTGATCAAATTTTGTTTTTAAAACAGGTTTAATACTATCGAAAAACAACGGGGCACCTAGCAGGTATAGTGATTCCGTATTGACAGTTTTTATTCCTGGAGAAATATGATTGAAATTTTGAATTAAAGTGTCTCTGTGAGAAGTAGATAAATTATTGGAAAAAAATATTTCACATTTATTGCTATTTGGTTCAAGACCAATATTTTTAAAATTTCGAAAAATATAAGTAAGATCACTGAGGACGTCATCTGCTCTACCTCCCAGTGTACCGTCGTCCAGGTACCAGATATTCAGCTTGGATTTCAAATTTGAAATAATGGGTTGAATTGCTGAACACCGACTGCAGAATCAATAACATGGTTTTCGTACAACAAGTTAGTATTTTGACTGTAACATTGCCAAACGTAGTGATAAATTTCGGGGTATTGTTAGCCACTTCTTTCAGCAGGTTACCCTATCGATAGAGTTAAAAGCATTCCTTAGGTCAACCTTCACAAGAACATCTGCATCAGAGTTTGTTAAAATGTACGCACTGAATGTTTGCCGCCTCACAGCCACCTCTAGTGCCAAAGCCTAGTTGAGTAGGCTGAAATTTTGTCTTAAGGTTAGAGATTATGCCTGCAAGCTAATTTTGAAGTTAAGCGTCGAAATGTGGAACCAACGGCAATAGGACGGATACCGTTATCCTTGAAGGCATAATCTTGCCCCATAAGAATGGAATGAAATTTGGATTAACATTACCAGAAAGCATATGTAAAGTTACATAATTTTGTAATGTCATTAAGAAGTACTCCGCTGGCGTCACCGGCAGAAGCGCTTACAAGATCTTTGAGATGTTGAGGCGTAATTCCGTCAATGCCGCCAGCAGTGCCATTCGAAAATGACACAATTGCTTCTAAAGTGTCTTTTTCAGAAATTTGTAAAGGTTGCATGAAGTCTTGAGGCAGCGGTAACCCTGAGAAGGATTGACTGAAGGATGCTTCTGACGAAGGCTTTCAAGAGTTTCGACATTACGAGGAGCCAGGATGTCGTCTGAGAATAAAATACGGGATGCATTTTTAAGTCGCCATCCATTACTTTCGACTCAACTACTTTTTTAAATCAAATTTAGGACGTGGTCGAGATAAATGAGTATTAATTGGGTAATCTAAATTTTGAAAAGATGTCCCTTTTAGTTGAGACGTAATTGATTTATTTATTGTTTTATCAAAATGAAAATGGGAATACGAAAGTAAATAATTTTTGCCAACTCTTTTCACTATTAGTGAAACAATTTGAATAGTGCATGACAATGCTTTAGCAAGCTGCATCCTCGCACCTCTAGAATTCTTTTAACCACTGGTACATTACGATGATAATTGTAAATTGCTCGAAAAAAGGGAAAAATTTGTGTCATTAGAGGAATTACTAATAGAGTTATGATTCCTACGGTAGGCTGTAGAAGGAAATACTTTTACGGCATCGTTTGATATGTATATTTAATCCTTTACCTTTAAACAGCCTACCGTCGGTACAATTTTGACACTGTAGGAAATCCGGCTGTGAATGTAGCGGAGCGGAGATATTCATTAAAAATCTAAACAGATCTCTACAGCACTCAAAAGTCTTTATATTATATAACTTCATATTGACTTGAAATCTGCTTCCCGCATCTTTCCTTGAAACACAAATTAATTTTATCATCTTTAATATTGGCATTTTTAATTTTTATATAATGACTCCATAAATTAATATTAATACTACACATACACAGTCTGCAGTATGAAAACATGTTCAAGATCATTCCCGCCATTACATCAGATTTCATAAACCACAAATCGCAAAAGAACACCGATTTCTACCAATGATGGATAGCGAGACAATTTAAATTAAAAAAAGCATCCAAATTACGATACAGAAGACCATATTTGTACTATCATCTGCTTTTGGTTCTATAATTAATAAAATTAAACCAAACTTAAGCATACCACTGCAAGACTTCAAGATACTGTACGCTCGTTCTGCGTAAATCGGACTAAAAAAATAACATTCAAAAGCTGAAGGCATAGCCAAGGTTAACTATGGCATTGGGACGTCAAACGCGTCCTCCTTGACCATGGGTGTTGTAAAGCATCCGAAAAATAGGCAATAAAAAATAAGTTAAAATAAGTTAAATTAAACGCGATTAAAACCGTAACATTCTTTTTATTTAAAGTTTTTAATGCAAATTTTAGCCATATTTGTTTTATTAACGCTTCTTTTGCTTAATTTGTTTAACTATTTTAATGTCCTCCAGATCGAATTTCGGTCACGGCGGCCAGCCTCAATGGAGACTAGCCATCGGCGCAGGACAGGATTATAGTGCCCAAGTGTATGCGCAAGCACAGGTGCATTCTCTATTCCCTCACTTTCAGAGTCCGATGGGACGGTAAACCGACACGACCGGAGATAGATCAGGTGCAGGAGCAACGGCTTAACGTGTTTTAAGAGACACGGGGTGAGACACCGCCAACTTTCTGACCCCGGGCAGCTAAAGAGAGTTTCTTGATGGAAAACTCAATAACTGATATTTTATGGCCCAACCCGGGATTCCAACCCGGGACCTCATGATCAGCAGTCGCGTTTACAACCACTAGACCAACGAGGCAGTTTAAAAGTCTTCCTGATAACAGCTGAATAGTGATAAAAACTTAGGTTGCCAACCCGCTTGCCAAGCAAGGCCACTATGGCAATATCCCTTCTATGAGACAATCTATGGAGGAGGCCTACGTTCAGCAGTGGACTTTTGATAGGCTGCAATGATAGTGATAACGGTTATAAATATGTCTATCACATATTTTATGAAAAATGATAGCTGGGAAGAATTAATCACCACATTTCTTTAGACGTAAAATCCCCATAAATAATGGGAGAGGCCCATGTACAGCAGTAGAATTTCACGGGCTGATAACTACGATGATGGCAGAATCCCATTTGTAGCATTTGCAGTAGTCATCTCTTTTGAAATCGGCGGAATGACAAAATTGATGGATTTTCTCGCCATTACTTTCAAAAATATATGGACCTAATCCATGTGACGTCATTATAATTCTGCAACCAGTGCAATTAGCTTCAAACCGTCCGTAGTGTTGATTTATCCAATATTTACTAATCAGCTAGTTGCCATCTTCATTTGCATTGTAAATTTCATCGGTGACCCCACGAAGCGTATCTTCAATTTACATAATTCAGGCGTATACCGTTGGTAGTATAGTGGTACAATGCTGCGATATGGTGAGTGTGGAGGACTGGTGAGCCTTTTTACTAGCAATGAGGCATTCGATATTAGACGTCAGGCGTTTACTAAAGCGTTATTAGCATTGAGCAGATATACACGGGACGCGGTTGGCAGAACCAACCAGTTTGAGCAGTGGGATATTCTTAATGGATATTCTTGCACCGCCGCTACACGGTGAGACCGTGTTGGAGTTGTTCTTCCATACGTAGTAGTTGAGGGAGCTGGCGTATGCCTACCAGCCTAGGTACGGCAACATCAAAGCCGCGGCAGTTTTTTGTAGTGGACGAACGCAATAGTTGTCGCTACTGCCATACCGCTCAACATCGTCCAGACCTTCATGTTTATGAAGGTCTGGACAAATACTCCTTAGGGCTAAGATCGAATGCCTCGTTACCGGTAAAAGGGTCGGGTTCTGTACGCTTCCCATACATTATACCATTGCACGACTTTAAGATAAAGTAAGCTCATTCTACGTAGATCGGACCTAATTCAATAATTAAATGCTGAAATTACTCCGGCTTAACTATCGGGACGTCAAGCGCTTCAATCCCCTCCGTGACTTTAGATGCAGAAATGTCAGTATTTGAAAATGAAAATAAGTAAAATTGAATGCGATAAAATTCGTAAAAATATGTTTTATTAAAAAAAACGATAACCTATTATGTAGTCCGCAAACACCTACTGCATATATTAACACACAAAACTTTTCACCTGTAGTAATATGGCGCTATATTCCGAGTGTATTATTATATGATCTCGCCACTAAACTTTATGTCATCCTTATATATGTAGATATATACGGGAACATTTGCATAACTCAGGAAACAGGATTGGAGGTGTCAGCATAACAGCGAAGGTTAAAATAAAGGTGTTATTACACTGCCTGATATGATAATCGAAGCTGTGAACGCGATATTATACAAAGTAATTAATGATATTATAATATTTAATTTATTATGATATTAATTAGGACATTATTACTCTAAAAATGAAACATTTTAATGATTTCTATTATAATGTTTTATATATATGTTACGGCTACAAGTTGAAGTGTTGTTACGCCTAAGTTTAGCTAGCTACAACTAAGTGCGGCCGATTACGTTCAGTTAACTAATATATAATGAAAATGATGGAGGAAAAAAGGTTCTAGAGTGGCAGCCTTGTTCTGGTAAACGAAGTGTATGGTTCATTAGATGAAGTAACGACCTAGAAATATATGCAGGAAGTCGATTGATGCAGGTGGCTCAAGATTGTTTTGTAGCATTACTTGGATGAGGTCTATAATCAAATGACAGGATGTAATGATGCGATGTAGATGATGATGAAAATCATGATAGCTTTAACTATTTTAAGTCAGTACTTGACTACTATCACTTGATGACAAGTAGTGATGCAGCTAAATATGGTGAAGCGCACTGACTTAATTAACGAAAACCTATTCACTCTTGTTTGGAAGAAACCCACATAGTAATCGGATGGGAAGATATATGCTGCCAAATTATTCCACTCCTTTGCATAACGAACGATGTAGCAAACCGTTTCGACGGTGCGCAGGCATCGGTACGCTGGCAGGGTAGCCCTGTACGACTAATATTAAGGGTGTCAATGAAAGACGTGTTGCTAGGTCCACGTGGTTAATTAAATAAAAAAAACATATGTGCAATTCAATGTGCTGTGAAGTTACACTGTAATAACGTAATAATTACATTTGAATAATATTCTGTAAAAATGTATTATAGTGTGACTGGAATAAGGCAACTTTGCTAGACACCGTATCATTACTTTGATATTTTTCATATTTTTTCTTGAAAATAAAATTTACAATATTGACGGGTTACAATTCACCTTATATTAAGTGACTACTCCAGCTTATAGACACCTATACGCAACTTCAAATAAAGAAGGCTACAGGTGCATTATTTGCATTCTGAGATCATTGTCGGTTTCATATATTATATGGCATATTATAATGGCACATTTAACTCTTTGTGCTAAAACAAAACAGCGGATGCACTGCTATCTGGCAGCAGGAATAGAGCAGAGATCGCTTTAGCACTTATAGCTTTCAATGTGTTACTAGTCTAAAGATCGCCAGTAATGTCAACGACGCTCCAGTGGGAGGCACGTCGCATTAGGGCACGTCAACTCTACCTAAGCCGCCGCTATGTCCGCACAATGCTCAGTGTTCCAAGAAGCCACTAGATGTGAAGTTTGTGTCAAACAATGTTTGACGTTGTAAGTTATCACATAGTTGTAATTATTGGCTGCTTACAATTTTGGGGAAACTAAGCAATAAATTTTAAAATATGTCAATGTGTGTGTGTGTGTTTTTTTATAGAATAAGTGTGACTAACGAGTACACAGTCCACCTGATGGTAGGTGGATGCTGTGGCTTATAGACATCTGCGTCTATCCTCGATTAAGAATCAAAATGCAGATGCGTTGTCTGCCTCGTTTCCAGTAAAAGGGTTGCCGGTTCTCTACACTTAGTATACAAAACACTGTGACAGCGTAGTCCTTCCCCGGTCGAGCCGATTCGTGCCACAACCATAATATAGCTGCATAATAGCTAGCCATGTAAATAAATAAATGCTAATTAAGTTTGTATTTACGTTAATCATACTATTTCTAGACTGGAGCACACAATTTCACTACCGTGTAGTGGCGGTGTAAGAATATCCACTAGCCCGTATCATCCCGTGGGTGTCGTATGAGGCGACGAGGGAAACAAATCAGGAGATGGGCAACAGCGTCTTCCTAATAACGACTAAAAATAAAAAACTGCGGTTGCCAACACGCTTTGAGGCAACCTATGGGGAAGGCCTATTGTCAGCAGTGGACTTTAATGGGCTGTAACGGATACTATTTCTAGATAACGTTAAAATTGCTAAATTTGTTGTGGGTGGTGGGTACAATTGATACAAATTATTACGAACGTCTTCGTAAACTATAATAGATACGTAAATCTTAGTCTTAGGCACGGGCAATTTATTAGCTATGCTCATTTCTGACTTTCTGAGGTCGCAACCTATTTGGAATTTGTAACTTTATTACGCAGAATCCTCGTAACACGTGTAATTCTGATTACCACTCGCACATTCCAATTTGAATATAACAATAGTTTACTTAATGCTTTGTTTAAAGCAGAGTTAAGTATAGTTTATTACTAGTGTCGAACCGAAGGTAGGCTCGGCTTCCGCTACCTTCCGCCAAAAAAACCACCTTCGGCGAAACCTTCGACTTCGGTCAAAATAGGCCAAAGTTTTGGCCGAAGCCGAAGGTTTCTAGCAAGCTCCGAAATTCAACGAACTGTTACGAGTGAGCGAAAGCGCGATGGATGTGGCGACGCAAATTTTATATAATTACATTTTTATATTTTACAGTCAATTTGAACCTTTTATTGAAAAGTGTTAAAATCATTTATATTATTAATTTTAGCCAATTTTGACTGTACCCGTGTAGTGGCGGCTAAGAATACCTACTACCCCATATCTTCCCGTAAGAGGCGACAGAGGGAAACTGAGGCAGAAGATGGACAGCAGCATCTTTCTGATAACAGCAAATAGCAATAAAAAACTGCGGTAAGTTGGAGAGGTCACGTCTAATGAAATCAACACTCCGTCCCCCTCGTGCTCTAATCCAAAGTCGCGAAACCTTTCAGCTCGAGCTACAAAACCGTTTTCAGTGCCTAGAAGATTGCAATGCAGTGGACGATATGAATGACAAGCTCGTGGAAACTGTCCATGCGGTCGGAGCTAAGTTCTGCAAGACCCGCCGCAGAAGAACATAAAAACTCCGATCACACTCTTAATCTTATGGCTGTTAGACAGGAAATGACTACAGTCTTCAGCAGATTTGACAGCATACAGACAACTGAACAGACAGATCTTCAAATGCATGCGACGAGACTTTAATACAGCTTGTATTGAAGAAGCGATCGAGCGGAACCAGGCTCCAGTCTTTGCCAGAGATCTGTTTGCCAGAAAGAGCCAACTGTCGAAGCTGAATACCGAATGTGGCTGCATCGTTTCCGGGACACCTCAGATTTTGAGTGAGATTGAGAGGTTCTATGCGCAGCTATACACGTCATCGTTGGAGACACACGCAAGTGTGAGTAACGATCCTCTATCCCGGACGTCAGTCAGAGATTAGAATGGCTCTCCAGCACCTTAAAAACGGAGATTCCCCGGGCGAGGATGGAATTACAGCGGACTGTCTAAATGCGGACGGAAAACCGGTACTTGAAGTTCTTCAGAAGCTCTTTAATTCCGTACTCCATGTTGGCACTACACCGGAGGCGTGGAGCAGAAGTGCCGTGGTCTTTTTCTTCAAGAAAGGCGACAATGCTCTGTTGAAGAACTACAGACCGATTTCCCTTCTGAGCCGCGTCTACGTGCTGTTTTCGAGAGTCATTACGAATCGTCTCGCACGCAGACTCTTTAGGCTTTAAGCTTTAGGCACCATAAACCACATTACATACCCTTCGGAAAATTGTACAGAAGACCGAAGAGTACAATCTGCCACTTTGTCTTGCGTATGTGGATTATGAGAAAGCCTTTGATTCCGTTGAAATTTGAGCGGTGCTGTAGTCCCTTCAGCGGTGCCAAGTGGACTGTCAGTATATCGAAGTTCTGAAGTGTTTGTACAGTAAGGCTATGATGGCTATCTGGTACAGAACCAGAGTACAAAGCCTATCCAACTGCAGAGAGGTGTAAGACAGGGTGACGTAATATACCCAAAACTCTTCACCGCTGCATTGGAAGACGTTTTCAAGCTACTCGACTGAAAAGGATACGGTATTAACGTCAATGGCGAGTACATCACGCACCTTCGATTTGCCAACGATATAGTCCTTATGGCAGAATCGCTGGAGGATCTAAGCACTATGCTCAATGACCTCAATAGTGTCTCCCAACGGATAGGTCTTAAGATGAACATGGACAAAACAAAAATTATGTTTAACGTCCATGTCACACCTATGCCGGTAGTTGTTGGGAGCACTAAGTTGTTGATGAATATGTTTACCTGGGACAAATAGTCCGACTAGGTAAGTCCAACTTCGACCGAGAGGTCAATCGACGAATTCAACTTGACTAGGCAGCGTTCGGGAGATTACGACACATATTCTCGTCAGGCATACCTCAAAACAAGATTGTTCAACCAATGCGTGTTGCCAGTGATGACCTATGGATCTGAGACGTGGTCCTTCACTGCTGGCCATATGAGGAAGCTCAAAGTCGCTCAGCGAGCTATAGAGAGGACTATGCTCGGCGTTTCTCTGCATGATAGACTATATATAACCGACAACCGATGGCGAAGAAAGATTCTCGAGTGGCAGCCCCGTACCAGCAAGCGAAGTGTAGGGCATCCCCCCACTAGATGGAGTGATGATCTGCTACGACATGCAGGAAGTCAATGGATGCAGGTGGCTCGGCACCGTGCTTTGTGGGATTCCTTGGGGGAGGCCTATATTCAGCAGTAGACTTGTGAAGGCTGTAATGATGAATGAATGAATGAATAGATTTATTTCTCTCCACAATAGGTAAACTTAATGCAGGTATTACAGAAATGCCAGACTGGTACCTAACTTGAGAGACTGGTGCCTGATGTAGGTATAAAAACCTGTACAGGTCACCAGGGCTCCCCCGCGGCTGAGCAACAATCTAGGTAATACAAAAATTATAATTATGTACCTAAATAAACAAAATTAACTACATGCAGATTTCACATCAATGTGTGTGTGTGTGTGTGTGTGTGTGTTGTGTGTGTGTGTGTGTGTGTGTGTGTGTGTGTGTGTGTGCGCGTGCGTTCGTGTGTATGTGTGTGCGCGTGCCTGTGTATGTATGTGAGTGATTGTGCGTGCGTGTGTGTGCGTGAGTTGGGATTAACATAATATACATAATTGCATATTAAACCAAAATGAGGAAAAGATGTGGGAATAGGAGTTCATGGCTGAGCAGATTACTATTTATTATATAGGCGACTTCAATAGATTTTCGGTCGATTCATAGTCTAAAGTTTTCAGATATTTTGTTAGAACGGATTTACAACTAGATTTAGGTAAAGGATAGAAATTTAGGATATTATTTAATTTATTATACATGTACGGTCCTAGAAAACAAGTAATTATTGTGAGGTAACACAATGGAAGGATTGGGTGCGACATATAGTGCCTTTTCTCCGTTTGTCCTTTAGTAGCTCCGGATCGTATTTACATTGGGAATGTTTCATTAGTACAGTTTGTAAGATGAATGTTTGTCTCACTGTTAGAACATCCCACTTTTTGTAGAGGTCCACTGTTGGAAAGCGGAACGGGAGACCTGCACTAACTTTTAGGATGGCCCTTTGAGCTCTTTCTACCTCGATTAGGTGTGTTTAGCACCTCCCATGAACTGATGCAGTAATCTATAAGCGATTGGCATAGAGCGTAATAGACCATCTTGATGATTCGGCAGTCAGCTACGTTTTTAAGAGACTTGAAGATGTAAATGAGCTTGCGTAACCTAGTGACCAGTACATCAATGTGTGGCTTGAAAGTCAGGGTTTGGTCTATTATGATTCCGAGATATTTAATTTTGTCAGTTCTTTGTATAGCGAGACAATGGCAAATAGTTGGCTCAGTTGCAAACATGGGCTGTGATGAAGAGAGAGGAGGAGGTTTTGGCTTGACCTAAGAGTGAAGGTTATGTATTTTGTTTTGGCAATGTTTAATGTCAACATTTCTTTGTAACCAGAGGCAGCAATTAGTAAAACCGCTTTGTGCAGAATCAAAGACCTCCCTCAACTATTACCACTGAAGAATAATGCAGTATCGTCGGCAAATGAGAATATTTTCCTTTGTGTAGCTGAAGCTGGCATAAGTCATTGACATATACCAGGAACAGCGTTGGGCTGAAATATGCTACCTTGTGGCAAACCAAATTCGACAGTTAACTCGTCACTTATTTTATTCTATTCCGACTCTCTGCTTTCTTCCCTTAGATAATTTGCTATTAATTGCAGAGGTAAGCCTCTCACACCAATTTTTTCCAGCTTAGTAATAAGGTTCGGGATGAGGACTGTGTCAAATGCCTTTGCTAAATCGAGGAATATAGTTAAACATTTTCTTCTTTCATCCAAGTTGGTTATAATTGAGTTAACAAGTCGTGTACCGCGTTATTTGTTGACTTTCCTTGCCGAAATCAAATTGCGCTGGTGAAAGGAGATTATTGCCCTCTAGAAAATTGATTAGACGTTTATTTATTAAGCGTTCTAAGATTTTGGACAGTGTGGGTAAAATGGAAATTGGCCTATAGTTATTGACACAGTCCCTCTCACCACTTTTGTGAATAGGTTTAATGAGCGCTGTTTTGAAAGCTGACGGAAAGATTCCTGTAGATAAGGCCAGGTTACAAATATGTGTAATAGGGGGGGTAAGAATATGTATATATCTCTTAAGTATTACACCAGAAATCTGATCGAGCCCTACTGCACAATTGTCTCTTAAACCCTGAATCAGCTGGAAAATTTCATCCTCATCCGTTGGTAGCATGACAAACGATTTGGTGTGGGATGGATATAAGACGTCAGGTTCAGTAGAATTTTTATGTCTGGATTTTATGATATCTTCAGCCAAATTCCTTCCTATATTAGCAAAGAAGTAGTTAATGTCATTAATACTTTTTTTTTGGATTTTCTGGAGAGAAGACAGGATGAGTGGTCTGCTAGCTTATTGGAGCTCAGCTTTTAATAGTTTCTTTTATTATGTTTCGCTTTTCAATCTCTTGTTTCTCATAGTTTATTTTGCCTTTTTAAAATAAGTTACAGTAGTTCCAGTAGCGTTTGTAGGTTAGTTTAGCACTTCATTTTCAGGGTCCTTTTTAATTTCTTGTAAAGGTTGTCCCTATTTTTCATACACTGCAATGGCCTTTGGTGACCATGGTTTCTGATAAGTTTTCTTTTGGGAGTTTTAACCAAAGTGGTGTTATTTGTTATGGATGTGGTTAAATATTTCAGAAATAGGTCTGTTGCTAGGTTTACATCCATGCAATCAATAATAATTTGGTATTCAATTTTTGTATAGCATCTAATTCCAGAAAATCAATGCGATAACATGTTTATTTAAGTATTCTGGGCGAGCAGCTTGAGTAATGCTAATGGCTACTTTCGTGGTCAGTAATCGATGACTCCAAAATGAAACAAGTGACCGCCAATTTAGTTCTAATTATGGTATGGTCAGGCATGTTCTACCATGTGTAGGTTTCGTGTGACCTGAAGCATGCTATGACTCGCCAATACATTTAGGTAGTCGTGTGGCGCTTATCAGAGCTATTCGGGACTATATCGATATTGATGTCGCCACAGAGAATTATGTTTTTATAGCTATTAAGTTTGGACAGGAGAGTCGATGGAACATGAAATTGCTGGTATTAGATTGGCTAGGTGGTCTATATATGCCAATAATACAGGTTTCGGAGTTGAGCCTTAGTAGCAGACAATTGGCGTCGCTGATTTGGGGTTCTTCAAAAGTTACTTTTAGATGTTTATTATAATATATGACAACTCCCTCGTTCTGGGTCTTATGAGTAGTTGTTGTTATATAATTGTAGTTGTCTAGATTGGGTATGGACTTAGCCGATGGTAGCCAACATTCAGAAAGTACTAGTATATCCCAGGATATTTCGGATCTTTGTAAGAATGTAGTTAAATTAGGCATATTGGTTAATACTACGATGTTTTGTGAAAAAAGGTTTAGTGTGCAATTTGTTTTTTAATACGTTGTTTAATATTGTCAATGTCGCATACGACTGCCATAAGCAACCTGCATAGTATCCAGATCTGAATTTAGAATTTCAATATCTTGCATATTTGAAAGTTTCCGATATTGTATAATATATAGGATGACAGTCACGGAAATACTCGTGACTTTAAAATTATAGACTTAACTTTGATCTGGTAGAATACAGGTAGCCGAACAAAGAGTAATGCGACACTTTATTATATTTAGAGTAATTATGTTATTCGACGATATAGTTTGTTTGTGCGTGTAATGAGTAAAAGTATGTAATGATGATGAATCTTGACTGAAACTAAATTTCTTAGGGTTTTTAAGCGATAGCCGATTTATCGGCTCCGGCTTCGGCTTTGGCCAGAAATCGACCTTCTGTCGGACACTATTTATTACGTTTTTTATCTTCGTGTGTTGGAGATAAAGGTTCCACCACTTCGTACCTAGGATGCCATTATAGTACGACTATTGAAAATGCTACAAAGATGTCATGGTTTTCTATCGACAGTAAAACAATCATATACTTCATCATCATTATTACAGCCAATGGCAAGTTCACTGTTTTAAAAAGGCCTTACAAATTAATTTTCAAGTTTCTATTCAATTTAGGTTTGTTTAAATCTTCAATTAACGTCACAATAACACTCGTTCGGAAAGCAAGACCTCCTCAGAGAATAACCAGCAATAAATTCTTATGATTTAGATGTTTTCTAAAACTTAGTTTATTAAACTAAATATATAATGGCGTAATTAATGTCATCATATTATAATGTTCAGCATAGGCCTTAAAAATAATTTGTATTGTGAATTTGTATGTTTTACACACGAAAAAATATGTAGTAAATAGGGCCCTATTTTGAAGCGAAATATATATCATGTTAACTGTCAAGTTGGTATTAATACTTCCTTAATTTTTATAGCGTGCGTGCGTGCGTGCGTGTGTGCGTGCGTGCGTGCATGCGTGCGTCCGTGTGTGTGAATTTTATCAATATTAGGTATTTCTCGCTAGCCCACTGCAATACTACATCCTACATACACACTTCTCCCACTAAGTTTCCGGTTGGCTGGTAGAGAATGCCATAAGGCATTAAGTCCGCCGTTTGTACCTTTAGTACAATAAAGTGTACAAATAAATTAAAATAAAATAAATATTAGGATCTAAGTTGTGTGTAGCAGTTTAACAAATGGGTCCTAGCTCAGCGATTAATATACACTACATACGTTACAAATATAACTGCAGCTGAATATACTCAGGAAGGCAATAACCGCATTATCAATATATAGCCTTGAATCATCAATTCAAGATAGTATTCAATTATAGTCAGTTGTAAACAACTTATAATTGACTGTAATTGAATCTGAAGACCACATACAGTTTCAATTAAGCGGCCTCTATTAAGATAGTAGTGTTACAGGTAGGGCATTGCACGTGTGTGATAACATTGTTACATGTGACCTTATTATAAAGACCTGATGTTAAGATTAAGATTGTGTGAAAACAGCGGCTGTGGTTCGTCACGCCAAATACTGAGTGTGACCCCTTTTCGTCACGATCGGCAACGTCTATACTTTTTTATTATTATAAAATAAGAAAACAGTTATGTTCAATATGGCGTTGTGCTTATGTGGCTAAATAAATATGTTCTTTCTTTCTTATTTGTCACAGACCAAGACCTGGGAGCAGCGTCAGAGGGCGAAATGTCTGGTACTGTGAGCGCCCATCTCGCCAATCGTGGTGATTATGATAATTCTAGCAACTGTTGTAGAGATGTGGTAGTAATACCGTGTAGTGACGGTGTAAGAATATAAACTACCCCAGATCGTCCCGTGGGTGTCGTAAGAGGAAAACAGAAACAAGCAACATAGCAACATAGCAACTCAAAATTATGTATATCTGCGGTTTCCAACCCGTCTTCCAAGCGTGGTAACTATAGCAAAATTATGAAACAGTCTATGGAGGATGCCTATGTTCAACAGCGGACTTTTATAGGCTGTAATGGTAATGGAAGTAGTAAAATGTATACAGGCTAATGAAGAATAGGGAGGCTACTATGGCTGTTATAGTGAAACAATGATACTATTATATAAAACTGAGAAAAGCTCAATAATTTTTCCATCAAGAAATTCTCAGTAGCTGCCCGGAGACAGGAAGTTGGCGGTGTCTCACCCCCGCGCCTCGGAAAGCACTTTAAGCCGTTGGTCCTGCGCCTGATCTCTCTCCGTTCGTGTCGGTTTACCGTCCCATCGGACTATGAGAGTGAGGGAATAGAGAGTGCACCTGTGCTTGCGCATACACTTGGGCACTATAATCCTGTTCTGCACAGATGGCTGGTCTCCATTGAGGCTTGCCGCCGTGACCAAAATTCGGTCTGGAGGACATTATTATTATATAAAACTAGTTTGTTAATTGAACTGTGCTAGTCCCTACTTTAATCAGTGCCTGATTTAGAGTTTAAAAAATCGCCGGTGATAGACGATTCTAAAACGAAGTTTTGCGAAGACGAACAGTCCTTGTAAGTTGGACAATCATGGTGTACCGCGAAGCATCCAGATAGTGTGGATGGTACCGCTAGTTTGGTCCCGATGTGCGTTGGTGGAATTTGGCAGCTGGAATTAATCCAAACAATTTGTCTAATTATTCCCCGTGGAAAATGCCATAGAAAATGCAATGCGATGCAACATCTCTTTGCAGCGCCAGTGAATCGAGCCAATCAAAAGGAACTCAGTCGTCGACGATTTGAGCCGTTTTGCGCTGGATGCGGTCAAGTGGAACGAGCTAGCACTGGGTTTTTTTTTAATGGGGGAGACAAACAAGCACACAATCCACCTGATGGTAAGTCTATGCTGTGGCCCATAGACATCTACATTTATCTTCGATTAAGAATCAAAATGCAGATGCCTTGAAGGGGGCCAGAATAAGAGGGTAACCTTATTCTATAAAAAACAAGTATGTGTCTATGGGCCTCTGTATTCACTTACTATCGCGAAGAACGTGGTCATCTGTCATCCTTACTTGTTTTCCATTATCATTACAGCCCATCAAAAGACCACTGCTGAACATAGGCTACCCCCATGGATTACCCTATAGCGAGGATATTTGCCGCAAGTAGTTGCCACGCTTGGCAAGCGGGTTGGCAACCGCAGTTTTTCACGATCAACCTTACTTGTATGTTTTTTTTTTAATTTTTACACAAACTGACGTAATAATTTAAAATTCCGGCAAGAAACTAATATAATAAAAAGTTTTTTATCTAAATTTTTTGACAATACCTGACGATACCAAAGCAATTTCCAAACAAGTTGATAATATTAAAGTCAAATCAAAAGATTTAAGTATTTGTCGTTCGAGAATGCATAATGAGGTTTAAATTAAAATGTACGCTTTTTTAGTCTCACTTGGCATCAATACCATAATTTTTAAATTAAAATAATATATATAATTGTTAGTACTTTTCAAAAAAGTAATACAATATTGGCGTTAGCTATATAATATTTAATATTGGGTTAGCGGTCAACCACCGCAGAGTCTACTTCACCTGAGGATGCCTCGTTTAGAGGTTAAGCAGGTGTCTTATTATCGACGGTGGTGTGTCTTTCCTAGTGCAGTGATGTTGGGAGTAGTGGTGCTGGGATTAGTGGTGACGGAGATAGTGCACGCAATTGAGGGAGAGCGGGAGGTGCTCTTCAAACTAGGTAAGACATCATTTTATTTTACTACGCGGATCTTAGTAAATTAATTTTTAACATCTTTAATATTGGCATTTTTAATTTATATAATGATTCCTTATATTGATATTAATACCACACATACACAGTCTGCAGTATGAAAACATGTTCAAGATCATTCCCGCCATTACATCAGATTTCATAAACCACAAATCGCAAAAGAACACCGATTTCTACCAATGATGGATAGCGAGACAATTGAAATTTAAAAAAAAAACATCCAAATTACAATACAGAAGACCATCTATGTGCTGTCATCTGCTTCTGGTCCTATAATTAATAAAATTAAACCAACCACAAGCATACCACCACTGCAAGACTTCAAGACTGTAAGCTCGTTCTGCGTAAATCGGACAAAAGAAATAATATTCAAAAGCTTAAAGTATAGCCAGGGTAAACTGTGACATCGGGAGGTCAATCACGTCCCCACATTATTTATGACACGTGGTAGCTGGGAAGAATTAATCACCACATTTCTTTAGATGTAATATCCCCATACATAATAGGAGAGGGCCGTGTACAACAGTAGAATTTCACGGGCTGATAACAACGATGATGACAGAATCCCATTTGTAGCATTTGCAGTAGTCATCTCTTTTGACATCGGCGGGATGACTGATTTATCAAATATTTACTAATCAGCTAGTTGCTATCTTCATTTGCTTTGTAAATTTCGTCGGTGACCCCACGAAGCGTATCTTCAATTTACATAATTCAGGCGTATACCGTTGGTAGTATAGTGGTATAATGCTGCGATATGGTGAGTGTAGAGGACTGGTGACCCTTTTACTAGATGAGGCTTCGATCTTAGACGTCACGCGTTGACTAAAGCGTTATTAGCATTGAGCAGACAAACATGTGACGCGGTTGGCAGAAAGCATTACTTTGAGCAGTGAGATATTCTTAGTGGATATTCTTACACCGCCGCTACACGGTGAGACCGTGTTGGAGTTGTTCTTCCATACGTAGTAGTTGAGGGAGCCGGCGTATGCCAACCAGCCTAGGTACGGCAACATCAAAGCCGCGGCAGTTTTTTTTTGTAGTAGACGAACGCGATAGCTGTCGCTACTGCCGTACCGCATGACACTGACGAAGACAACAAAGGAAATTGACCTACAGTGTACTTATAACACGAGTAACCTGTCGGTGGTGTGTGAATAAAATAGTGTAGTGGAGGTGTTAGAATATCCACTATCCCATATCGTCCAGTCGGTGTCGTAAGAGGTGGTAGAGGGAAACTGAAACAGGAGATAGGCAGCAACATCTTCCTCCAACCCGCCAGCTAAGCGTGGTAACTATGGCAGATCTGCCCCTATGAGTGGGTCTGTGGGGAAGGCTTATGTTCCGCAGTGGATTTAATGAGTTGTAATGTATGGATGGATGGTAAATTCTGGACTTTGATCATCATAGTTGTCATGACATAGTATAACGAGTGATGAATACGTATCATCACTCGTTATACTATGTCACTTCTTTATAGAAGTAAGTGGATGCTGAGACCCGTAGACACTTACATCTATCAGTCGCTTAAAAATTAAAATTCATGCGTTCTCACTCCTTAGGGCTAAGTTCGAATGCCTCGTTACCAGTAAAAGAGTCGGGATCTCTACTCTTCCCATACGGCTGTATTATACCATTGCAAGAGTTTAAGATAAAGTGAGCTCACTCTACGTAGATTGGACCTAATTCAATAATTAAAAGCGGAAAGTACTCCGTATTAACTATCGGGACGTCAAGCGCCTCAATACCCGGTGATTTTGTGTGCAGAAAAGTCAGTAATTAAAAATGAAAATAAGTAAAATTGAATGCGATAAAATTCATAAAAATATGTTTAGTTAAAAAAAAACGATAACATATTATGTAGTCCGCAAACACCTACTGCATATATTAACACACACAAAAACTTTTCACCTGTAGTAATATGGCGCAATATTCCGAGTGTATTATTATATGATCTCGCCACTAAACTATATGTCATCCTTGTACTATATGTAGATAATATATACGGGAACATTTGCATAACTCAGGAAACAGGATTGGAGGTGTCAGCATAACAGCGAAGGTTAAAGTAAAGGTGTTATCACACTGACTGATATGATAAACGAAGCTGTGAATGCGATAATATACAAATTGATTAATAATACGAGTATATTTTAGTTAGGACAATATTACTCTAAAGATGAAATATTTTAATGATGACCTATTTATTTATAGTGTTTTTTTTTATATAGAAGAGAAGGCAAACGAGCTTGCGGCTCACCTGATCATAAATGACTACGGCCACTTATAATTATGAGGAAGGAGTTCCTTTCTTTCCTTTCTTGTGGGTCCCTTAGTCCTTTAAAATTTATGTATATATAAATATGGTACGGCTAAAAGCCGAATTGCGGTTACGCCTAAGTTTAGCTGACTACAACTAAATACAGCCAATTGCGGTTGGTGAACAAATATATAATGAAAATGATGAGGCAAAAAGGTTCTTGAGTAATAGCCTCGTTTCAGTAAACGAAGTATATGGTCTCACTAGATAGAGTGACGACTTGGTAAGACATGCAGGAAGTCGATGGATGCAGGTGGCTCACGACTGTTTGTAGCATTCCTTGGAGGCCTATTTTTTGCAGTGGACTAATGAAAAGATGTAATGATACTGATAATGATGAAGATGATGATGATTTTTCTACTATACTAAGCCAGTACTTGACTACTCACCTGATGGTAAGTGGTGATGCAGCTGAATATGGTAAAACGCACTGACTTAGCTTAACAAATACCTATTCACTCTTGCCTTGAAGAAATCCACATTGTAATCGTATAGAAAGTTAGATGCTAGTAAACTATTCCCCTCCTTTGCATAACGAACAAAGTAGCAAACTGTTTCCAGTAAATCATGTATTTAATTATTTGTGTACATTATTTTTGCTTGTAGCGACGGTGCGCGGGTATCGGCAGAACACACCGCCGGGCAGGGTAGCCCTGTAATGTTTAGGGTGTCAATGAAAGACGTGTTGCTAGCTCTACGTGGTTAATTATACTAAAAAAATCACACGCGGTAGTGAAACCTTCAGAAAAGGTGACCGAGATAATAGGAAACACTGTATACTGTATTCTATCTCATTCTCTCGCAGGCTAAATCCTACGACAAAGCTACGCTAGCTTTGTCGTTTCATAGACTTTAAAATCACAACGAATATAAAGTAGTTTTCACTTCAAAAATAAAAATACAATGTGCCGTGAGGTTACAAGGTAGTGACGTAATAATTATATTGGCGTAATATTCTCTAAGGATGTACTGTTGTGTGTTTGGAATAAGGCTTCCTTGCTGGACACTGTAACATTACTTTAATTTTTTTACTAAAAGAAAAATCATATCAAAATTTAATACCTTATAGTAAGTGACTAATACAACTTATAAGCTCAAATATAGAATTCCACAGATGCATTATACACATCTGAGAACTATATTGAATTCATAAATTAAATGGCACTTAATGGCTCCATTAACTCTTTATACTGAAACAAAACAGCGCTTGTATTACTGCTTGGCAACAGGAATAGAGCAAATATCGCTTTAGCATTTATAGCTTATCTTTTAATGTGTTACAAGTGTAAAGATCGCCAGTAATGTCAACGACGCTCCAGTGGGAGGCACGTCGCATTAGGGCACGTCAACTCTACCTAAGCCGCCGCTATGTCCGCATAGTGCTCAGTGTTCCAAGAAGCCACTAGATGAGAAGTTTGTGTCAAACAATGTCTGACGTTGTAAGTTATCGCATAGTTGTGATTGTTGGCTCTTTACAACTTTGAGGAAACTAAGCAATAAATTTTAAAATATGTCAATGTGTGTGTGTTTTTTTATAGAATAAGGGTGACAAACGAGCACACAGTCCACCTGATGGTAAGTGGATGCTGTGGCTCATAGACATCTACGTCTATCCTCGATTAAGAATCAAAATGCAGATGCGTTGTCTGCCTCGTTTCCAGTAAAAAGGATTGCCGGTTCTCTACACTTACTATACAACACACAGCATTAATCAACTATTTAACGCTGCCATTCTGTGAGAGCGAGGTCCTTCCCCGGTCAAGCCGACACATTTGTGCTACAGCCATAATATAACTGCATCATGGCTAGCCATGTAAATAAGTAAGCGTTAATTAACGATCACAAGTAAGACCGTTTTTTTTAATAAAACATAATTACGTTAAGCATACTATTTTTGGACTGGAGCACACTATTTCACTACCGTGTAGCGGCAGTGTAAGAATATACTCTAACCCGTATCATCTCGTAAGTAACGTAAGAGGCGACAGAGCAGCAGCGTCTTCCTAATAACGACTAAAAATAAAAAACTGCGGTTGACAACCCCTTGCCAAACGTGGCAACTATGGCAAATGTCGTCCCCGATGAGGCAACCTATGGAGAAGGCCTATTGTCAGCAGTGGACTTTAATGGGCTGTAACGGATACTATTTCTAGATAACGTTAAAATTACTAAATTTGCTGTGGGTGGTGGGTACAATGAATACAAATTGTTACGAACGTCTTCGTAAACTATAATAGATACGTACAATTACACGTGCAAATCTGTCTACTACTCGCACATTTCAATTTGAATATAACAACAGTTTACTTGCTGTTTTGTTTAAAGTAGAGTTAATTACAGTTTATTACTAGTGTCCAACCGAAGGTAGGCTCGGCTTCCGCTACCTTCGGCCAAAAAAACCAACTTCGGCGAAACCTGTTTTGGCTGAAAGCCAAGCTCCGAAACTGAACGAACTGTTTAATAATGTTTATATAATTAATTACCTTTTTATATTATACAGTCAATTTAAACCTTTTATTGAAAAGTTTTAAAATCATTTATATTATTAATTTTAGCCAATCTTGACTGAAACTTAATTTCTTAGGGTTTTTAAGCGATACCCGATTAATCGGCTTCGGCTTCGGCTTTGGCTTTGGCCAGAAATGGACCTTCTGTCAGACACTATTTATTACGTTTTTTATCGCCTTGTGTTGGAGATAAAGTTTCAAGCATTTCGTCCTTAGGATGTCATTAGTACAACTATTGAAAATGCTACAAAGATGTCATGGTTTTCTATCGACAGAGGGAAAACAATCTCATACGTCATCACCATTATTACAGCCAATGGCAAGTTCACTGTTTTAGAAATGCCTTACAAATTCAATTTCAATTTTTTATATATATTAGGTTTGTTTCTTTAAAGCTCCAATTAACGTCAAAATAACACCCGTTCGAAAACAAGGCCTCCTCTGAGAATAACCGGCAATAAATTCTTACGATTTAGATTTTTTCTAAATGCCATGTTACAACTTAGTTTACAATACCTGCTAAATATAATGCGGAATTGCAGGCAGCATATTATGTGTTCATCAGGGGCCTTAAAAATAATTTGTATGGTGAATCTGTATGTTCGACACACGGAAAAATATATAGTAAATAGTGCCTTATTTTGAGGCGATATATATATCATGTTAACTGCCAAGTTGGTAGTATTAATACTTCCTTAATTTTTATAATTTTGAACCGGTAGTAGATTAAATGAAGATGATATTATAGTCATTAGAGTTAGACATAACCTTTTTCTAACTATTTTAGTACTATTTGTACATTTTTACAATAAAAACTAACTCATTAAAATTTTAATCTCAACCATTCGCCAGTTGTGCTTCGTTTTAAGGCAAAGACGTGTCGTGAAACTAATGGGGTTTTTGAGATATAAGTTGCAGTAGAAGAAATTATTTTATGTGAATATGGGAGATGTTTTGTTGTTTATGTATGTTATTTATGTATTTTATCAAATTAATTTTAATCTTATTAATTTTCAAAATAATTTCAGGTTACGTCTGAGTACTTATATCATACCTACACATTCGTATTAACTAAATCCAACTTCATCTCTTTTCGAATAAGCAGTGGACTGAGTCGGCAACATTTCAGATTAAAACTGGATCGAACTTGAAGCAACGTGGTAGAGCCATGCTGCAGCTATATTAGTAGTATAGTTGTAGTACGAATGGGTCGGCTCGACCGGGGAAGCATCACGCTCTCACAGAATACCAGCGTAAAACAGCAGCTTAACACTGCTGTGTTTCGTGTGGTGAGTGTAGAGAACCGGAGACCCCATTTTACTGGAAAAGAGGCATTCCATCTTAGTCCTCATGGGTGACAACGCATCTGCATTTTGATTCTTTATTAAAGATAGATGTAGATGTCTGTGGGTCACAGCAAACACTTACCACTAACCATCAGGTGGACTGTGTGCTCGTTTGTCACCCTATCCTATAAAAAAAAACATGAAATAAATGGAATTAAATATTGTTATGTTTTTGGAAGTAAAAAATTAACTTACGTTTGTGAGGAGTTTTCTTTTTAAGCAATATTGTCGTTTTAATCTGAAAATGTTCTTACCTAAAAAATTACTTTCAATTACAATTTTTTTTTATAATCAATATATTTTATTTTGAGATAATATACAATATTTTATTATATATTTATTACAATTATTTGTAATCTATATTGAATAAAAACATTCTATTCTATTCTATTCTACCGAATAAATAATAATACTACGTATCTATTCTAAAACGGCAAGGAAAATATTTTTGTCATTTTATTTGTGTCCTTTGTAGTCCTACACGGTAAGTGGATAGTCTTTGCCATTATTATTTCCTCAATACCATCGCTCTCTTTTTATTTTTCTTCGGTTTCCACACATTTTTCAACAAAAATGGCGCTTGACTTAGCTACAACACGCTGCTCCTGTTGCCGAACTTAATTTGTGTTTGCAGTTGTGTTAGCTTTTGTCGCTCAGAATTATGTTATTTAATAAAAACAACAAATATATTTTTCCACGTAACTTGTCAGATTTGAAATCCTTTGACCACTAAATCACGTAATAGGCATGAATTTTTATTAATTCAATTCAGCCTGTCCAAAATCCACCGCTGAACATAGATTGCCTCATAGGGGAGTTATTTGAAATAGTTTGCTACGCTCGGCAGGCGGGGTGGTAGGAAGTTGCTGGTGCCTATCTATTTCATGTCCATCTGTCGCCTCTTACGACATCCACAGGTTGTTAATATGGGGTGGTGGATTCTCATACACCTCCATTATACAGCGCTAATCGTCAAGAATTAACGTTAAAATATAAACCAATCCAATAATCGCTTAGCAGTGAAATTGTTGGGGACAGCTAATGGATACCTGTAATGGAAATGTCAGGCCGGAAATAGATGACTCGAAGCTATTAGTGACATTCGATTGGTTACAGATCGACGACGTAGATAATGCAACCAACTATAAATCAACGCGGGAAAATTAAAAAATATAAAGCCTTTTTATATCACGAACAATCATCAACAGTCACGAATGCTTCGAACGTACATATATTTCCTATCATACGAATTGCCTTTTTTCAATAATGGCTTAATTATGTATCGATATAAGCAAAAAAACCTGTTACTGTAGCATTATGCTGAGTCGGTGGCCTTTTCGGCCTGCGGTATTTCTTGACCATTTCCTCCCGGTAAAAATAACCTTATTTTAAAAAAAACGTTTGATAAACTGAATTTAATTTCTATTAAACTTTGTCTGGGTAGAATGTGTCATGCGGATTTATTTTTACATTTATATTTATGATAATCATCAAAGACCATTTAACTATTTTTGGATTTCTCCAAAACATTTTCAATTTTTTCGAATAAAACACAATAACATCTGCAATTTGATTTTTAATGGAGGATAAATGTAGATTTCTATGGGCCACAGTATTCACTTTCCATCAAGTGGATTGTGTGCTCGTTTGTCACCCATGTTTTATTTTAAAAAAAAGTGGGACAACGAATCGACACAAATCTTTGACATCTTGAATGTTATTGATACGATAAAATTGAATAATTAAAGCAATGAAATTTCAATTAATTTGTATACATACATTACATAAACACTCACGCCTGTCTTCCAGAGGGGTAGGCAGAGACTATGGACTTTCATTTGGCACGATCCTGACACACCTCTCTCGCGTCCTCCACATCCATATACCTACGCATACACGCTCGTAGGTTAAGGGTAGTCTTAATTTGGCCAAATTTTCAATATATCCCCAATTTGGTCGATAAATTTTCGCCTAGGGCGTCCCTTCCCGATTCTTCCGTTCACCTCTGCCACATAAATTTGCTTTGTAACTCTTTCCTCATTAATTCTTTCTACATGACCAAACCACCGAAGCATTCCTTTCTTAATCCTGGTCACAACATCATCTTGCAAACCACACTTTTCTCTTATCACACAATTTCTCACTCTGTCATTCAGATTCAGCCCTAACATACTCCTTAATGACCGCATTTCTACAGCATTTATTCTACTCTCGTGCTTCTTCTGCCACACCCAACTTTCACTACCATACATTAAATTAGGGACTAACACAGCATTGTGAATTACCATATGTGCCTTTTTGGACACATTCTGACTTTCCACAACAAAGTGTAGAGCCCCATTTACTTTATTTCCTGCGTTCACTCGTCATTCTATATCCTTATCATATCTACCATCCCTGCTAAATACACATCCCAAATACACAAACTCATCTACTTGCTCGACCAATTCCCCTTCTATTCTTATTTCACATATCGTTTTACATTTTTCTCTTTCAAAAAACCATAACTTTCGTCTTACTTGCGTTCACTTTCATTCCCCTTTCTTTCAATGAACTGTTCATTAATGTAACCATCATTTGCAACTCGGCCGCCGACGACGCGAGTATGACTTGATCATCGGCGTACAAAAGGCATTTGACGGTTAACTCACCCATTCTTAACCCGCATTCTTCAACTTTCAAATTTTCCAAACAACTGTCCATAAATAGGTTGAACAGCCACGGGAAGCCACACAGCCCTGTCTGACCCCTTTATGGATGCCAAACCAATCCGAGTAGGCCCCGTTGATCCTGACACAAGCACTGGAGTCCCTATACAGAGACTTCAATGCCTATATCAACCCAGCGCTCAACCCAAATGAGTTCAATGTTTGCCATAACACATCCCTGTCCACTCTATCATAAGCCTTTTCTTAGTCCACGAACGCACAAAAAACCTTTTGGTTTTGGCCAAAACTTCTCCGCGATCATGCGCATGGAAAAGACCTGATCCGTACATCCCATTCCTTTCTAAATTCCGCTTGCACATCCCAAATTTTTCCATTAGTACCTTAGCATACAGTTTTCCCACAATGCTAAGAAGGCTGATACCACGGTAGTTTTTACAGTCCTGCTGCGATCCTTTTCCTTTATATAGTGGGACTATCACGGCTTTGCACCAGTCTCCCGGTACCCGCTTAAGTTCCCATCACAAATTAAACAAGGTGTACAGCAGGTCTGCCACCACTCCCTCTCCAGCCCTTAGCATTTCCAGTGATACTTTATCATATCCGGCTGCCTTACCTGCTTTCATACTTTTCATTGCTTTCATTATTTCATCTATACTTATCTCTCTATCTCTATCCTCTTCTTTCGGAATTTTTATTTCATTTAATTTAAACGTCTCATCACTCATAAACACGCTTTCAAAGTATTCCTTCCATCTCCTTAAACTCGACACTTAGTCATTCAGAATACAGCAATTCTGGTCTCGTATAGCATTCATTCTAGGCTGTTTTGAATGTCCCCTGGCAGTCCTTACGAGTTTCCAGAACATTTTAATATTTGCCGGGGAGTTATCCGATATTCTTCTATCATACTTATCCGTTCTTTCTTGCTTTTTCCTTTCAACTACTTCTTTTACTCTCTTATATAGATGTCTAAAGACTGCCTTTTTTCTTTCAATATCATCATTCATACCGCTAGAATAACTAGCCATGGTTGCTAGTAAATCTATCCATGCTCTCTTCTTTGCTTCTACTTCCATCTGTACCTCATCATCCCACCATAAAGTGTTATTTTTCCTTTCATTCGTTCTCTTACTTACACCACATACTTCGGTAGCTGCATCCACCAAACCTTTCTTGACATTATACCACACAGTCTCCAAGTCTAAATCATTCATACACAATTCATCCATACTACTTATATTTTCTCTCAGTCTACATTTGAACTTCTCTTTCGCACCTTCATCTTGTAACCTCTCTGTTCTTATACGCTGTAACGCAGTGGTGGACACAGATGTCCGATGCCGCCAACGTCTGAATAGACAATTAATTCGGCATAAGACCAAGTAATGATCCGTCCCTACGTTGGACCCCCGGTAAACCCTTGTATCTACCACTGCGCTCCTCATTCTTTCATCCACAATTATGAAATCTATCATGCTTCTATCATCACCTCTTTCCCATGTATACATGTGAATCTTCTTATGACAAAAGAAAGTGTTCGTCACAAAAAGATTCTTTTCCACACATACGGTGAGGAGGCTTTCATCATTCTCATTTATACTTTCATCACCAAACTTTCCCAATATCCTTTCATAACCAAGCCTCTTCACGCCAACCCTTCCATTAAAATCTCCTAATATAACAATATTTTCATTACCTTGCATTTCATTAGCACCATCGTTACCATCTCCCAAAACTGCTCTCGGATATAAGTGGGCTTAGACATGTCTGGGGCGTAGACCCTAGAACAAACAACTTTAAGCCCACTTTCATTCGTATCCATAGCAGTCTCGGCCAACACATTCATACTCTTTCACACAATGACCCATTCTTTCTGAAAGGATGATACCGACTCCCTGGCATGACCGCTCGGTCTCGTCTACACCAGACCAGTACGCGGTATACATACCATGTGTAGTGGCATCCTTTCCCTTCCGTTTCGTCTTTCATCATATCGCATACTTCATCCATCTTATCATTCATTGCTCCACATACATTCAGCGTAGCCAGACGGGCTTCCGCAATCCACTTTTCGCCCTCCGGACAGAACGTGACGGGTGGCGAACCTCGTCGCCGGTTTTCCTCCGGAGATTGTTCGCACCCTGCCCCATTAAGGGCGCCGGGAACTCTGGGCCACTTCTTTTATTTTGTGCCTCATGGTGCGAAAGTAGGGGGTGGTATTTTTTACGCCGTTACCACACGGCGAGGAGCCAAGTCTGTTCTTTCGGCTTTGTCAACTCATCCCCCCTCATTTGTATATTACCTACTATTTCAATTAAACTAGCTAAACCATAGATTTAGTAACTAACTAAAACTAAACACATTGGGTGATATGCATTGAAGTAATATGAACTGCGTACTAGAAAAGTACGATACGTTGTTTCGACTAGCAGAAGTTGTGTACAGCACGCGTTAGAACCCGCAGACTCAAACTTAGTCTGTGCCATAAAAAGGTACTCTGGGCTTCTTTCCACGCAGCCCGCACTGCCGCACATTTTGTTTGCCACACAAGCCAGCGACGGGACCAAAACTCACTGCATCTCATCGGCAAGCAAGGTTAAAATTTGCTAGGCAACACGTGCAATGGAATCTTGGTCAATGGGAGACAGTTCTCTTCAGCGATGAAATCCAAATGACCCTTGTAGGCTCTGATGGACGTCGTAACGTTATGCGAAGACCAGGAGAACGTTATGCTCAGTGTTGTATAAGAGAAACAGTCCGGTTTGGTGGAGGCTCTACAATGTTTTGGGGTGGCATATCTTTACCCGGATCTACTGAGTTGGTTTTCTTTCCCAATCGTGCGGTTAATGCTGAAAGTTACATAACGGAAATTTTGCAACCTCATGTGATGCCTTACTCTGGGTATATTGGGGACAATTTTCAACTCAAGCATGATAACGCAGGACCGCACGTCGCTATAATTGTAACTGGATATCTTTAGGAGGTCGGAATTCCAGTTCTGCAGTAGCCAGCTAATAGTCCAGACTTAAATCCCATCGAGCATCTCTGGGACCAGATAAAAAGAAAGGTTAGAGCCCGAAATCCAGTTCCCGAGACGTTGGATCAACTGGAAGCCGCCTTAATAAAAGAATGGGAACAGACACCCCAAGAAAACATAAAAAAGCTGATCCGTTCCCTTAATAGGCGTATGCAGGCGGTGATAAAAGCAAGAGGAGGAAACACCCCATATTAGAGTAAGGTTGACATTTTTTAAATGTCAAAAAATGTAAATATCGATCTTCACAGTAAAATCGTAAATATTGTAAAATGTTATGGTTTCAATGTCTCATCACATTTGTATGTAAAATATCCCGTTTCACGCGCCGTTTTTTAGTTTTTTACAACCCTATAACCGCATTATTACATTATCAAGATAAAAAATATTTATCGTTTGTGGTAAAAACCCATAGAACACTTTTTGGCGAAAAAACGTAGGTGGGTCGATTTTTTTGGAGACCAATGTAGTTTTTTAATAATGAATATATTAAGATAATTATTAAATTGTTAAACAAAATTATTGTAAAGTAAAAATTAATAGCTAATAAAAAAATATTAAATTTCAACATTGGTTCATTTGTATTTACCTCGTTTTATTTAATATAATAAAATTAATTTTGCAAGTGGCTATTATTTGTGACGTCCTTTGCATGGTATAGCTGCTTCAAATAAAAAAAAACAAATGTCATATATAATTTTGCTACAACCAATCAGGATGCAGAAGCTAAGTCGAGTAAGTTTAGTTCGTGAGATGTCCGTCTGATTCGTAGAACACAGAACACAATTACTCTTTACCAAGAGGGTAGAATCTACTAGTTAGTCTGTGAGGACACCATTTCCGCCTTAGAGTACGTCTAGTTAGTTTCACATTTTACCGCCAAAAGTAGCACTTGCACTGCTTTGTTCCGGTCTGAAGGCTATAGAGAGTCAGTATAATTATAGGCCGAAAGCACTGACCTCTATATATACAAGTACGCTGGACTGGCTATACCATACAAAATGCTTATGCCGATTTGAAGGCCTTATTGTACGTACTTGGAACTAAAATTGACTTAATATGGCAAAGTCTGTTGTGTTATTTAAATCGTATCTCTGTATTTTGAACTTTAAACTAAAAAATGAAAGTATTTTATGTGGTTTGATTATGTTTGATTTTAGTTACATAATAAAAATTATTTTTAGTAATAAGTAATGAGTTTAATTAATATGTAAAACTCGTTACCAAAAGGAAAGTGGAATAACATTCCTAACTAAGTGAATTTACAGCTAATATTAAACAAATTAAAACTATTTCATAATATAGGTACTTAAAATTTGTTACTAATTTTAATATCATAATTAACAACATGTTTGGCTTTATATTATTGAGTTTTGATAAACAATAACATTAAATAGGGTTGTCGATTTCCTTGTCTATAATACTTATCGATGTTCTTTTCTACCCATATCTGTTAACAACCAAAGTCGCCGACAACAGATAATTATCAAATGTTTATTAATTAACAGGTTTCTAACTGAGCCTAGACCAAAATTATGGCTAAAAGCACAAAATTGGGAATTGGCGTACGAAACAAAATTATTATTACCATTAAGTTATATGTACTACGTACTAGAGAAGCTATTCCAAACAAATACGTGCGCTACTCTGTTTTCGCGCATGCGCGGGAAATAGTAGAGTCGCGCATGCGCAGTTGATATAAGCGCGTTGCGCCTGCGCGGTCAGTTTTTGTCATAATAGATTAGGTAGGTATTTAAATGAAGAAATTTATTTTTTCTATTGTAATATTATTACCTATTTATTCATTTGATTACTGAATTATATTTACGTTCAGGTTTAATTAAACTTTAATTTGAAATTTCGTATTATTAGCGCAGCTCCACTCTATGAATATTGAAGCCACACTATGCGTAAGCATCATATTAGTCTGTGGCCACACTAAATGACACTAAAGGTGTACGGATTGCAGTACAGTTTATTTGAACATAGTGAATGTTCGGAATGCCAAATCTAGTACGTAGTACGTATATATCGATGTTATTATCTTTGTTCTAAAACTTCACATACGACTGTTTTATTGGACATAAGAAGGCACCTTTGAAAAAGTGCTGTATATCCACAATAATGTTTTCTTAAATTTACCCGAAGACTACACATTAAATGAAACTAATTTTACGGATTATATCGCGTTTAATTTTAACTTTTAATTCCGACGTTTCGGTGCATTACAGTACCCATGGTCACGGGGGGGACTGAGGTGTTTGACGTCCCGATGTCATAGTTAGCCCGGCTACCTTCAGTTTTTAATATTAATTTTTGGTTCGATCTACGCAGAATGAGCTTACAGTATCTTGAAGTCTAGCAGTGGTATACTTGGGTTTGGATTTAATTTTATTAATTATAGGATCCCAAGCAGATGGCAGCACCCATCTATCTTCTCTATTGAAATTAGGATGTTTTTTAATTTCAATAGCCTCGCGAATCATCCTAGGTAGGAATCGGTGTTCTTTTGCGAGGATTTGTGGTCT
Source organism: Parnassius orleans (assembly GCA_029286625.1). NCBI lineage: Eukaryota > Metazoa > Arthropoda > Insecta > Lepidoptera > Papilionidae > Parnassius > Parnassius orleans. The sequence goes on along the minus strand of JAGSMP010000174.1, from coordinate 1,595,528 downwards.
ATCAAATCTAATGTAATGGCGAGGACGATCTTGAACATGTTCACAAACTGCAGACTTCCCGATACGTCGGTGCTTCAAGTCAGCTATATGTTCTTTATGCGGGTTTTATAGATCTTTTGTTTGTCCTATGTAAGAGAGACCACATTCACAATCCAGCTTTTACACTCCTGCATCTTCTAGAGGATATGACACTTGAGGCGTGGTAAAATTGACTAATCTTCTTCGGCGGCTTGAAGTATGTTTTAATGGAAGCTCGCTTCAAGATGTAGCTAACCTGTCTGTGACTCCTCTGACAGGGTAGTACAGCAGGCACACGCTCGACTGTGGCCGGCTTCACTCGGTCACTGTGACGTAGGCGCGGGACCCGAAGCTTGTTGTCTTGCAGTACTTGCTCGACGTGCTGAAGCTCGGCGGCCAGATGTTTTCTGTCACAGATCCCTTTAATACTGTAAGCTCATTATGCGTAGATAGAACCAAAAATTAATATTACAAAACTGAAGGTAGCCGGGCTAATTATGACATCGGAACGTCAAACACCTCAGACCCCCCCGTGACCATGGGTGCTGTAAAGCACCCGAAACGACGGGAATTGAAAAGTTAAAATTAAACGCGATATAATCCGTAAAAATTAGTTTCATTAAATACCCACAATATTTTCTGGTAGTACCAGTAAGTATAAAAAGTACATATTAGATTATTATTTCGAATGTTTTTATTTCTTCTCTCCTTGTTTCCTCCCAGACTCAAGGGCCATAGCCAAGTGTAGAAAGGCCGCCTGATAATGACTTTGTACTTTTTTGTACTTTGTGTTAATTTTGACTGCAAAATAATTGATGTCCTAATGAGTTTGCGTGAGTTTAGGGGCGGGGGGTTAGTAGCCGTGGCTTGGTAACCCACGGCTACTAACTTGATGTGTGTTAGTGGCCTGCGGCTAAAGGAGAGTCCTCTCTCTATATCGCTGCAGCCGAGGTGGAGTCGCAAGGGAACTCCGCTACTTTGGCGGGGCTGTACATATCGGGATCGGGGAGTCCGTTGTGCAAGTGGAGTAAAAGGCCACGAAGGGCAGTGCGCCTCGTGTTCCTGGTGCACCTTATCTGAGAAGGAAAAGGGGGAAGAGAAGTCCTCAACTTAGGAGGGGTCCTCTCTGGTGGGACCGCGGATGTGTTTGAAAGCGTTTCCGTGGCCCTGCCAATGTGTGGCGAAGGTGGAACAACATGGGGTTTTAGTAGGTGCGAGTCCGACATAATCCGTTCTTGCCCCCGCGAAGTGGGTATGCGTAGGCATTTCCTCACTTGAAACCCGGAACAAAATCTCTTCTGTAGTTACGAATAAAAACATAGATAGACCAACGCAGCGTCGATCTTGGTTTTATATGAGGTATAAAGCTCGCGTCTAAGGCCTAGGTATTAATTGATACATTTATTTATTGTATGGCATTATATTAATATGATACATAAATAGAATCCTAGTGCGGGGGTAACGTTTTATATAAAAAAAAAAGAATGGACGTTACGGGTAGTATAGAATTTTTATCGATATATTTTGTCTTATCTCTATTATTAGTTCCGTGGACGTTCACTTCTGCTGTCAGCGCCAAAATGGCGAAAATCAAATCGCCTCAATATGTCACGGTGTATAGCCAGTCCGTGTAGTGCCCGTGTAGTGGCGGGTTAGAATACCCACTACCCCATATCTTCCCGTGGGTGTCGTAAAAGGCGACAGAGGAAAACTGAGGCAGAAGATGGGCAGCAGCATCTTTCTGATAACAGCAAATAACAATAAAAAAACTGCGGTTGCCAACCCGCTCGCCAAGCGTGGCAACTACGGCAATATACCCCCCAATGAAGAAAGTTAAGAAGAGACGGCCCCCAGTCCCCGGCGGCCCCGCTATTCCTGGCTACGGTGGCGACCATGGTAACGGCGGGGCAGGGAGTGCTAAGAATCTCCGGTGGAGGTTCAGTTGCCATCTACGACGACTCGACCTGGCAACTTATAACGCACGCACTCTGAGGACTGACGAGAAGATCCTGGAGCTGGAAGAAGAGATACACAAGTTAGGATTATCCGAGGTCCGAAGAGAGGGGGAGGACACGGTAATCCTCGAATCCGGCAACTTGTTCTATCACCGGGAGAGCGACCATCTGTCCCAAGGAGGTGTCGGATTTATCGTCCACAAGTCTCTCGTTAACAACGTTGTAAAGATTGGGAGTGTGTCGACGAGGGTTGCGTACCTTATACTCAGAATCACCAAACGGTATTCGCTGAAGGTCATACAGGTTTACGCACCAACCTCGGTACACCCCGATGAGGAGGTGGAGGAAATGTATGAGGATATTTCTAGAGCCATGCATTCCTCCAAAACCCAATATACGGTGTTAATGGGAGACTTCAACGCAAAGCTAGGCACAAGAGAGAACGGTGAGCTGAAAGAAGGGGAAATTCGGATTAGGGCAACGGAACCCAAGGGGCCAGCAGCTGGCCGACTTCATGGAGAAAGAGGGACTCTTTATGATGAACTCTTTCTTCCAGAAGCGGCCCCACAGGAAGTGGACCTGGTCGAGCCCCGACGGTTCGACAAAAAATGAGATTGACTTCATTATGACGACTAGACGCCAACTGTTCAGTGATGTCTCAGTGATCGCAAGGGTGAAAACTGGTAGCGATCACCGAATGGTTAGAGGCTCACTGAACCTAAACGTTAAGTTGGAGAGGTGTCGTCTAATGAAGTCAACGCTCCGTCCCCCTCGTGCTCTAATCCAAAGTCCCGAAACCTTTCAACTCGAGTTACAAAACCGTTTTCAGTGCCTAGAAGATTGCAATGCAGTGGACGATATGAATGACAAGCTCGTGGAAACTGTCCATGCGGTCGGAGCTAAGTTTTGTAAGACCCGCCGCAGAAGAACACAAAAACTCTCCGATCAAACTCTTAATCTCATGGCTGTTAGACGGGAAATAAAGCTGCAGTCTTCAGTAGATTTGATAGCATACAGGCAACTGAACAGACAGATCTCCAAATGCATGCGGCGGGACTTACGCAACTTTAATACTGCTCGTATTGAAGAAGCGATCGAGCGGAACCAGGGCTCCAAAGTCTTTGCTAGAGATCTGTCTGCCAGAAAGAGCCAACTGTCGAAGCTGAAGACCAAGTGTGGCAGCGTCGTTTCCGGGACACCTGAGATTTTGAGTGAGATTGAGAGGTTCTATGGGCAGCTGTACACATCATCGTTGGAGCCACACGCAAGTGTGAGTAACGATCCAAGAGCAAGTCTTATCCGACACTATTCCGATGATATTCCGGACGTCAGTCTGAGCGAGATTAGAATGGCTCTCCAGCACCTTAAAAACGGCAAGGCCCCAGGCGAGGATGGAATTACAGCGGAGCTTCTGAAAGCGGGTGGAAAACCGGTACTTGTAGTCCTTCAGAAGCTCTTTAATTCCGTCCTCCATGGTGGCACTACACCAGAGGCGTGGAGCAGAAGTGCGGTGGTCTTGTTCTTTAAGAAAGGCGACAACGCTCTCTTGAAGAACTACAGACCGACTTCCCTTCTGAGCCGCGTCTACGTGCTGTTTTCGAGAGTCATTACGAATCGTCTCGCATGCAGACTCGACGACTTCCAGCCTCCCGAACAAGCCGGTTTCCGAAAAGACTTTAGCACCATAGCCCACATACATACCCTTCGGCAAATTGTAAAGAAGTCCGAAGAGTACAATTTGCCACTATGTCTGGCGTATGTGGACTATGAGAAAGCTGATTCCGTCGAAATTTGGGCGGTGCTGCAGTCCCTTTAGCGGTGCCAAGTGGACTGTCGGTATATCGAGGTGCTGAAGTGTTTGTACAGTAGGGCTACGATGGCTATCCGAGTACAGAACCAGAGTACGAAACCTATCCAACTGCAGAGAGGTGTAAGGCAGGGTGACGTAATATCCCCGAAACTCTTCACCGCTGCATTGGAAGACGTTTTCAAGCTACTGGACTGGAAAGGATACGGTATTAACGTCAATGGTGAGTACATCACTCACCTTCGATTTGCCGACGATATAGTCCTTATGGCAGAATCGCTGGAGGACCTAAGCACTATGCTCAATGACCTCAATAGTGTCTCCCAACGGTTAGGTCTCAAGATGAACATGGACAAAACAAAAATCATGTTTAATGTCTATGTCACACCTATGCCGGTACTGGCCTTCACTACTGGCCGTATGAGGAAGCTCAAGGTCGCTCAGCGAGCTATGGAGAGGGCTATGCTCGGGGTTTCTCTGCGTGATAAACTTAGAAATGAGGATATCCGCAGTAGAACCAGAGTAACTGACATAGCCCAAAGGATTAGTAAGCTGAAGTGGCAATGGGCCGGCCACATAGCTCGAAGAACCGACAACCGTTGGGGAAGAAAGGTTCTCGAGTGGCAGCCTCGTACCGGCAGGCGAAGTGTAGGGCGTCCCCCCACTAGATGGAGTGACGACCTGGTAAGACATGCGGGAAGTCAATGGATGCAGGTGGCTCGGGACCGTGCTTTGTGGCGTTCCGTGAGGGAGGCCTATGTTCAGCAGTGGACTTGTGAAGGGCTGTAATGATGAAATGATGATGATGTATAGCCAGTCCATATATAGAGGTCAGTGGCCGTAAGGCATTCCATGTTAGTTCTCAAAGATTCTTCGGTTAATTCATTGTTTTAACAACGAACCTGTAGCCATCTCTGTGGGCTGTAAATTGGTATGATACTTCATTTAAAAAAAAAATATGTCGACGTCTAGAGACGTAAGACAATCCATCCATCAACGCCTCTCATCCTGTCAACGTCGAAAAGACACCTACTTATATGTATATAAGAAAGCTAAGAAAAGTTTACCTAAACTTTTTACTAGAAACGAGGCATTCCATCTTAGTCCTCAGGGATGACAAGGCATCTGTATTTAAATTCTTAATCTTTTGTTGATTGATGTATCCATGTTGAATTTTGTGCTCGTTTGTCACCCTTATTCTCTTTTTATAAAGAAACCTCATGACATACGCTGAATGACAAAACTGTGTCGTATAGAAGTCAACACAATTTTTAACCAAATTTTGTACTTCAAACTCTTATCCGCATCTTACTCAGCAGTCAGTGAGTGCTGAACTAAAAATTAACCAATCAGGCAGCGAGAGTTTAGTAAACAGGCCTCCAACCGTAATGAAAAAAAAACATCCACAAAACGAACTCTTAATTACTATTTATAAACGGTACAGAAATTTTTGCAACAACTTGCTTAAAAAAGTCAAAAAAGAATATGAGCAGTCAGAATTTCAAAAGCATAAAAAAATCCAAAGAAATTATGGACACTCGTCAAAAAAGCCACATACTTACATCAAAAAGCTTCTCCCTCTGAGGAACTGTTGACTACGTCTAATGATCCGAAGTCCGCTGTTGATAAAGTCAATGGGTTTTTCGCGAACGTGGGGAAAAATTTGGCATCCAATATAACTATAGACCCTTCTGATGCGTCAATCTCCAATTCCATAAATGAAACTTTTATTTCTGTATCTGACTTCATGGCTTTGCTGGATGCTGATGATCGAGAGCAATATGTTACGATTGGTAATTACACTAGTCGGGGTGAATTGATTGAATATGGTGTGCCGCAAGGCAGTGTCCTTGGTCCGACTCTGTTCCTGATATATATAAATGATCTGTGTCAATTAAAACTACAAAATAGCAAAATTATTACATATGCTGACGACACGGCGATCATTGATCATGGACAGAGTTGGGAGGAGGCGCGCTCATATGCCGAGTCCGCGTTGCACCCACTTATGACATGGCTGTCTCAAAATTTGCTGACATTAAACCTTAGCAAAACGAAGTTTATTACATTTGCTCCTAGGCTTTCGTCACAACCAGACGCATCGTTCGTAATATATGCTCACAAATGTAATACGCAAATTCCTTGTACCTGTGTTTCAATATTGCGCACGCACAGCATTAAGTATTTAGGTGTTGTGGTCGACAGTGTGTTGTCATGGAGTGAACACATTAAATGTATGACGTCACGTATTAGGAAACTTATATTTGTCTTTAGCAAGCTTCGTGTTGGCGCTGACATGGCGATTCTTAGGACTGCGTATTTTGCCCTAGCTCAATCCATTATCACTTACTGCATTACGATATGGGGCGCTGCCGGAAAAACTAACATTATACAGCTCGAAAGGGCACAAAGGGCTGTATTGAAAGTTATGGCTTCCAAGCCAATTAGGTATTCAACTAAACTTATATTTAAATATTGGGAAGTTCTTTCCGTTCGTAAATTATTTATATTAAATACGGGTCTTCGCAAACACAAAACCCTTGCATATGATCCTAAAATTTTAATGAATAAAAGAAGAAAAGACAAGGTATGCTCTACGGTGAGGTGTGAGCTTGAAGTGGTAAAACAACATTATGACTTTATTGCAACGGTACTTTACAATAAAATTAATAAAAAATTAAACATCTACCCTTTGCCTTTAAATAAATCTAAAGCCCTGCTGAATGAGTGGCTACTAAGCCTTGATTATGACGAAGTAGAAGCTATAATTGAGCAATAGTTCTTAAACACACACACACACACTCACGTTAAATTACTTACAATATTTTGCTATGTCCTTAGTATAAGTCACTATAAATATTATTATGTACTACTTTTAACTGGAAACGCCTGTCTATGTGAGGTGGGCGCTAACATCTGCGACACAGTCCTCGACTACTGCGGATGTTAACCCTAACTATGTTCATGTTAAAATGTTTTTGGTTTCAATAAAGATTATTATTATTATTACTTTGTTGTGACCATGAAGACTTAATTTAAGTACGTCATGTTTTAACTCCCAGAGAATATCGGCGGGCATTAAGTTTGTCCTTTTTCTCATCTTCAGTATAAGTTTCTTTTTAGGTTAGTAATTTAACTAGTACTCACAATTATACTTTCTTATTTTGTTCTATAGTCTTAGCAGTAATTATTATAAGGTATGACGGGATTGGCATGTCGTTTCGACAAAATTCCCTAAAAAAGTTAAAGAGAAAAAAAAGTTTGCCTTTTTATGTTATTTTAAGGTATACCTAAGCAAAAAGTCCTTTAAAAAATAAAAAATGAAGAACAACAAATTCGCGAAATTTTTCATAATAAGAAACTTTAAATTGAATATTACCTTGTCTAACAGTAAACTTTATACAGGCTAATGCAAAAGAAAATTAAGAAAACATCAGTAATAAGACGCTACAGAAAATTTTATAGTACTTAATAGAAAGAGATAAAAGTTAATTTAGAATTTTGTCCATCTTACATAAATAATGAAGGCTAATAATCTTCCAGTCACCAGATGTCGCTAGTTGTAACTGAGGTAAAGTTTTTTGTTACACAATTTCAGTTAATTGAGAAAGTAGTTTTAAATAATAGTTTACCAGTTTCTAGAGTATTATATTAATACACAACACAATACGTCCGTGATTTGATCTTTAATTTTTTGTACTTTATAACCCTTTTTATTTTTTATTACTTTTAGTTAATTTATAGTTTGGTTTATTTATTTCTAGTCTAATTAATATAAAATATAACTAATAATACTACGACTACTAAACTTGGTACTAAGTAAGGTATTACAAAAAAAAGTTACATAATATTCTCGGTTCTTCCCATGATTGCAATCTTCGGTCTCATAACAATGTCATACGGCAAATTCCCTCTCACCGTACTGGTTTTCTCGTTACGTTAGCAATAAGAAAATTCACTTACAGTGGCTTTTTAAAACAAAAGTAAAAGAACATTACTTAGGCACACACAAATATACATATATAAATTCGTAAAAATAAATTAATAAATAATATATAATCTATTATATTCTTATATATATTTAAATAAGTATGATATACAGAGCATACGGCTCATCTGATGGTAAGTGACTACCGCCGCCCATGAACAACTGCAACACAGGGGGAATTGCAGGTGCATTGCCAGCCTTTTAGAAAGGAGTAAGCTCTTTTCTTGAAGGTCCCTAAGTCGTATCGGTCCGGAAAAATCGCCGGTGGTAAACTATTCCACAGAGAGGTCGTACGCGGAAGAAAACTCCTAGTGAAACTTATAGTGGTGGACCGTCGAGCATCCAGATGGTGTGGATGGTATCGGGAGTTTTGCCGCGATGTGCGTTCGTGAAATTTGGCGGCTGGGATTAATCCGAACAATTCCTCAGAGTACTCCCCATGGTAAATGCGAAAGAAAATGCTAAGGGATGCAACATCTCTTCGCAGCGCCAGTGAATCGAGCCGATCGGAAATGACTCGGTCGCCGACGATTCGAGCCGCTCTGCGCTGGATGCGGTCTAGTGGAAGGAGCTGGCACTGGGGAGCCCCTGCCCAGAGATGGGAACAGTATTCCATGTGAGGCTAACCTGCGCCTTGTAAAGTTGCAGGCGGTGTGCCGGCATGAAATACTGTCCCGATCTGCTGAGCACGCCAAGCTTTTTGAGGCCAATTTGGCCTTCTCTTCCAAGTGACCACGAAATTGCACGCCACTCGATATGTCGACGCCGAGGATTCCGATACTGGCTGAGGCAACAAGGGGAGTGCCTTGAAACTGAGGAGATACGACAAAGGTGTTCTTTTTAGCGGTAAAAGCGCAAACTTGTGTCTTCTGAGGATTAAACTCGACTAGATTTAGTCGCTCCCAATCCAAGACTTTGTTCAGCAAAGACTCGACTTCAGACACAAGTTTGTTCCGGTACTCTGCGACGTTTTCCCGAGAAATATTGGCACGGCCGGTGTATAGCAATAACAATTACAAATCACAGGCAACATAAACATATTTTCAACGTAAAGATTAAATCATTAAATGTCTTTTCGCATCACCAGTGTCGTATAATCAAGATCTTTATCTGTAGTTTTTGAGTTATTCTTAATAATTGACTTTGAATTTGAATTTTATTTTTATTTATATTGAAGTCGGTTTACAATTTTTTTAATTTTACCACTTGTGTTAAGTTATGCTAACGTAGTGCCTATACGACTTACTCAGACAATACGTTGTGCTAACATAGAGCCTTTGCCAAGCGCGTCGCCTGTGACCGACGCGGTGCCTGAAGCCCCATGCCGTTGATGGAGACGGATATTCTAATCTAAAGGGAGCCCGAGGACGGTCTCCTGTCAAGAGAGCCCGTGTTGGAAATGAGGGTAAAAAATAAATAAAAGGAAATACGAACAAACGAAGGTAGAATGGTAATCTCTCACTTGTTCTAGCAGTATAAAGTATCGCGCAGAGAGAGATTAGTCGGTAATTCTACTAGTCTCACAGTCGTTACTATGCCCGTTGGGACATTCTACTAGTGTATAATACCCCAACGGGCATACGGGATAATATCATCTCGCGGGTGTCGTAAGAGGGATATGAAACAGGAGATGGGCAGCAGCATCTTCTTGACAACTCAAAATATTAAAAAATTGCGGTTGTAAAGCCGCCCACCAACCGTGGCAAATATGACAAATATTTATGGGGCAATCCATAAGAGAAGCCTATTTTCAGCAGCGGAATTCTGCAACAGTCTGTGATGAATGAATGACAAACAACATGACAAAAAAAAATTATTTCGACCAACAAGGATCATATTACATAATTAGTATAATTAGGTAATCATATAGCCTATTGTTAGTAATTAATTATATTAATAATGAAAAGTTAAATAAAAATAAATAAGAGAATAAATAAAAATCTTTCAGTAAGAACATAGTTGATTTCCGATTATTTATATTTAGTTGCTGCCTTTGAACATCCGACTACTGGGCTCAGGCCGCCTCTCATTTCGAAGAGGGTTATGGAATAGGTAGACCACTGCGCCGAGTGACTTTTGACGGACTTCACCGAAACATACCAAACACACAGCGGTGGACCGCCAAGCATCCAAATTGTATGGATTGTATGAGTTTTGTCGCGATGTGCGTGAAATTCCGTGTATTTTTATATTTTAAAACAAGTGTCTATTTGGTCTTCACGCTAGCCGGGAAAGACCCCGTTCGAGCGGCCATGCTAGCCTGCCAGCAGCGGTGGCGACTTGGGTCTTCTTTTATTTATTTTTCTGTATAGAATAAGGGTAACAAACGAGCACACAGTCCACCTGATGGTAAGTGGATGCTGTGGCCCATAGACATCTACATTTATCCTCGATTACGAGTCAATAAGCAGATGCGTTGTCACCCCTGAGGACTAAGATGGAATGCCTCGTTTTCAGTGAAAAGTGTCTCCGGTTCTCTGCACTCACCATACGAAACACAGCAACATTAAGCTGCTATGATATGCTAACACAGCAACATTACGCTGGTATTATGTGAAAGCGTGGCCCTACCCCGGTCGCGGCCAACCATTCTTACCAGATGTCGCTAGTCGGGACCATGGTGAACTTATTTGTTACGCAGATGGTCAGTGTTATCGTCATTGAAAAGTTGCGATTTAATTATTAGTTTTTCGGTTTCTAGTGTATGTGTATACACAAAACAACGCCTCAGTGCTGTGTTCTTTAATTATCTACAATTTTTTTACTTTTTTTAATTCTTCTACTTTTAGAAATATACGTAGGTTTACCTAATTTGGTTTATCCATTTCTAATCTAATTATCTAATTAATATAAAATATAACCAATATTTAGGAAACAATCTCGTATATTGTTCTAGCAAATTAACTTGCCCTGCTATGAAATCTATCAAATATTTCACCTCGTTCCTAAGTGACGCCGCCCTGGTGGCAGAAAAAGTCGTCGATGCCCTCATTCAAAGTCAAACAGTTTTTGTTTTAATCATAATCACAAATCTTAAACCATGCAGGTTTAGGCGACAGAAAGAAATGAAACAGGAGATGGTCAGAAGCATCTTCCTGATAACAACTCATGATAATAAAAAACTGCGGTTGCCAACCCGCCTGCTAAGCGTGGCAACTATGGCAAAACCCCCTTTAGGCAATCCTGTTTTCAGCAGTGGATTTTTATAGGCTATAATGGATGGGTGGAAAGTTGTACAATTATTTCTGATGAGTCAGCAGGCAACTAAGGTTGGTCGCATCCCAAGAAAAATAAATACTCAAGTCCCCACGCCACCCCGGCTTCTTAATGCAAGATCGTATATCTTACTACTCGTCTTCTTTTAAGTCTTTTGTTTGACATAGACAACCACATTTATCCTCGATTAAGAATCAATAGGCAGTTGCGTTGTCACCCGAGGGCTAAGATGGAATTCCTCGTAACCAGTAAAAAGTGTTTCTGGTTCTCTACATAAACCATACGAAACAAAATTATTCTTCTGTTTCACGCTGGTATTTTGTGAGCTGGGTCAAGCAGACCCATTCGTGCTTAAGCTATAATATAGTTGCAGTATGGTTCTACCACGTCAAGTCATAATTAAAACGGGATAGATAAATGAAACAACATATTATGAAGATATATTTTCATCATTAATATCTACAAGAAAACATAAATAAAACATGCTCAAAGATAACAAAACACACAAGTCATTTAAATTATAACCTCCATCCAAAAATAAAAACACTTACAAATGCGTAATAAGGAATGCTTAACAGTTAATTGCGCACAGATTATGCAAGGACACTTAAATTGCAGTCATTTACAGATTTTAAAATACTTAAAAATGTATAGGTTATTAAAGTTAACTTTAAAACTAGTACTACATTATTTAAATATTGTTCACTGTTAAAACTTATGTAATGACAGTAATATTATGCAATTTTTAATTTATCCTAATCTATACAAATTAGATAAGGCCTTCAACACCTAGGAAAATTTCCCAGTCACCCTTTAAAAAAAACAGTTATTCGTTCAGTAGACAATTACATAATAAAAACAGTAAAAATATTTTACTAGCACATATGCTTCACATATAACCAAAAGAAAAAGAAGTTATTACTTTTTATTCGGAAGTCAAAGGCATCTTTACTATAGAGCCATACATAAGTTTATAGAAAAAACTGTTCATTACACAATTTAAATATTACAACAATGCTGTATAAGAATACTATAAGATATTGTGATGATTTAGTGATGCACCTATACTAGAAAATGAATGATATTTAAGTCATTGACTCCTTCAGTATACGAAGCACAAGAACAGACTTCTGCCTATTAATAACATTTAGTTCTAACGATATTTTACTCAGGATAATTTTGGTTATCTGTAACAAATAAGAATATATTATTGTAAAAATAAAAATTAAACAATTCAAAATGGCGGCGTGAGAAAATCCATCCATCATCACGTAATCGTCACATAAAGGTAAAAATGTAACGGCATGAAAATATATCAAAAATCGCCTGTAACTGCCCACTGCTGAACATGGACCCAGCATACTAGAAAGGATTTGCCTTAATATTCATTTGCCACGCTTGACAAGCGGATTGATGATTGCAGCACCAGACGTGAGCACCTTTTTTAACCTGATTCCCGTCGCCGGTATTGGTTTTTTCTTTAATTTATTTGCATTGGCAACATAAGAAACAGCAATGAATGTATGAATACATTACAGTATTATGAATGTTACATAATGAACTGCTCTTATAATTACAGGCGATCCGTGCTGTGATTGGCTTACGTTGTGTTACAGAAACAAAAATGTGTTAATAAAAAAAAACTGCATACATCACTAGGCGTCGTGTCGTTATACTACACAACATTGAATTAAAGTAACTTTCCGAATTTTTCTCCAGAAATTTTTAATGAAACATGTTTTGATTTAGGCAAGGACGACTTTGACCATTTTCAAAAATAAAACAAACTCTAAATACATTATATAGCAAAACTATCCCAGACTCCCCGCCCAACGGCGTGACATGCCGCTCCATACCTCAAACCCACGCGAACACGCGCTTTTCATACTAATATTGACATAATAAAAAGTCTTGTAGTAAATGAAGTGCATGAAAACCCCTTTTAAACAAAATACCAGTTCAACTATTTATGAACCGTTTTAGTCTTTTTTTCATTTTAAGTTGTCCTAAATCGCTAAATGAATTTTGTAATATGAAGACATGC